>JAQIBA010000001.1:2169361-2213963 GCA_028293925.1 Brueelia nebulosa
AAAAAAATTAAATTAAAAACCCATATTTTCAGGTTGGAAAGATTAACTGCCAAAATTGCGTATCTGATGCAAAATGGTTTCAGTTTCTTTTTCGGAAATAAAATTATTACACTGAGAGAGATCTCAGGTGAAATTATAGTTGAATCTGCTGCCACAGAGAAATCATCGGTGGCTTTAGCAAAGAGTAGATTCTGAAGAGAATCATAGAAAACCATTAACGTAGCAGAGACAGTCAAGGACAAGTTAACTCCGTCCACGGCCACGAGGGGAGAAAATGTCTCTGCCGTAAAAGAGGCAGGAAAGAGGAGGACCTCCGCGAGGTGGTCCCTCCTTCCGGGCGACCGCCGCCAATCCAATTCGAGAAGGCCTTGTACGACTCAGTCCCTGCTGAACTTTCGACTGTTTTATCTGAGTGAGAACGAGCGGAGGTTTACGTCACAACAAGCCGAAGGAGTTCGGGTGTTTCCGCGTCGGGGTTCGGCCGTTTCCGTCGGCGGACTCGGCTATGATTTTGAGAATTACGAATCGAAACCCAGTTCGTGAGAAGTTGTTTGAGATGGGGATTGTTAATGTTTTCCGCGTTTTGTCCCCTTTTTCCTTAAAATGTTCCACAGGGGGAATGGATACGTTTTTGTTAGTGTCCTTAACTTCGAGTTCGTTCAAAGGCGGGAGTTTTGCTGTTGATTCATGAGGATGCATTAAAAATTAAAGGGGTTTGCTTAGCTTCCGTTCGACGACAATCAAAAATGATCCTTTCCTTGTAAATATTATTATGAAACTTTTGTCAATGGATGAAACATCATATTTGGAAATTAATGATTCGGAAAAAGCGATGACTGGTCGCAAAAATCCGAAAGCCATATGTTACGATAGTGAAAGTTCAGTGGAAGGAAAATTTAAGACGTGCAAATGCAACAATAACATAGGAGATTGTGGTGTCAGTGTGAAAAACGGAGAAATTAAGATTACATGTGTTTGCCTGAAAGAAAACAGGCAGAACGATGGAAACCTTTCCGTGGAAGATGCAACCGAACCGTACAGATTACGCCGTCCGAAAAAAAGAAAATCCGTTGGCAAAAGAAGCAAGAGGACAGACGAGGACAAAGGATTTTCTACAAGCCAGACTGCAATTAAAGGAGAACATAAATTTTTTCAGATATCCAGTGAGCATAATTCGAGTACAGTGGGTGGCGACGGTGAAGAAAAGAGATTGGAGCGCTTGCGGTGCCGACAACACGAACTAAATTCCTCTTCAAATGAGATCAATAGGAGTGACGTCACCACGTCATGTGACCTAACCTCAAACTCGGTGATAAAATTTAAGTCTGAAAGCGATGAAGAAAGCAATCAGAGCAAAGGAGTCAGCAAAGATTGCCCCAGAACCCGAAAGAGTTCTTGTTCTGTATTTCAGTCCACCTGCTCGGAGGGTTCCTATTCGAGAAGGAAACACCACAAGCATCATAAACACAAAAAAAGGAGCAGCAGTCCCGTTAATTCTGAGGATAACGCGACGATAAGTCCAAAAGTGAATCCAATTTTTGTATGGGTTCGACAGGAAGACACGAAGATATTGGAAGTTTTGTGCGAGGACTATGATCATCGAAATAGGATAAGATTGACGAGAACTCATCTCGGTTGGAGGGCAATTCCAAAAACGAAAAGATTCGCCGAAGCAGTTATACCGAAGGCAGTGCCAAAAGAGAACAGTAAAGATGTAAATACTTCAGGAAAATCGAAGCGTGTGAGGAAATCGAAAAAACGGAAAAAGGGGAAGAGGAAAAGGGAAGCAAAAACATTAAAACCAGACATTCCCAATCAAATAAAAGAATGCTCGGTTGCCCTATCCAGAGACGATCTGGCCGATTACAAATGTAAAGCTTTAATTTCTAACTCGGGGGAAAGTGAATCCTTGGATGAACACACCGATGTACCGCTGGAATTTGAAAATAATCAGAACAAATCAAGGCCTTCTACTCCAGAATCGGTGTCAGATTCCGACAAACTATTCACCAAAACCAGAAAACTGATAAAATCACATTCTTGTGTATTTCCTTCCTCCGGAAAACCTTTAAAGAACTTGCCGCGATCAATTTCTCTTGATCTGAAAATAGATCGAGACGATATTGAGTTAAAAGTACAAACCAAAATGGACGATGTAACTGAACCGGATGGAACAGTCAGTCAGCCAGAAGAAATCAAAAATGGAGAAGAACTCGAGAAAGAGATATTTTCAGATCAAACACTGGATATCGAAGAGAACGGTTCAGACGCTGCTGAACTGAAAGAAAGCGAAAACCAAAGAAACCATTCCGAACCTGTAGTATTGGATATGACAAAACATGACTTGGATTTTAACGATACAGACTGTGACGAATTGGGACAACTTTTGAAGGACATTCCTGATTTGGAGTTTGTGGAAGAGGACGAACTGGAGGAGATAGACGAGGAAGAGGAATGGTTGAAACCGACCGATTTGACTGTGCAAAAATCAGCTTCGGAGAATGAACTTCCCGGTATAAAGCTCCCGGCCAGTATTACTCCTGTGGTGACGGTGACATCGTCCACGAAGCATCCCGAGCCGTTGTCTGCTCCTCTGCCCGAAGTAACAATAACACCAATCTCGAAACCGAAACCTGCACACCAGCAAAAATCTCAAAATAATTTCCTGGAAAGTCTTTTGACGTCTTCGCGGTCTGTTAAACCTGAAAATTGTGAGCCAACTCAGAAAAAGTTGGGAAAACCTTCGAAAGTTTCTCACTGGGAAAGAAAAGCTTCGAAACATTGTCAGGAAAATGAATTTGATTTGGAAGTGAGAAATAAAAAACCGAAGATGGAAGACATAACGTTGAAAAATTTGCTGTTGAAACATCAGAGTGGCCGAACGATGCAAAATCCTCAGGGATGCGTTTCGAAAATGAAAACATTGGAGGGAGAAGAGTGCTCCAATTCTCGTCTTCAAGAGCTTTTGACGGATACAGTCAGCTCGGATCCCATAACGCAGCTGAAGGAAGTGTTATCGAATCCTCTTCTTTCTGTACCTGACCCCCTTCTGGTGCCCAGGGCCAGACTGCCCGCTCTCGTTGCCAGTCCCGCCAGTGAGATACCTCGCCTGCTGTCAATGCATCTTGAAAAAACCTTGGAAGAAACTCCATGTCTACCTGTAACCGATTCGGACATTCTAGAAGTGTCATTATCAAACCTTCAATCTCTACTCTCGTGCACTCCAGAAAAACTCAAAAGTGCGAACACTCAGGACTTGGCGAAGTATCAGAAAACATTGGAGACATTCTTGGAATGGCAGAGATATCAAAGCCAGCTGATGGAGACTCAAATAAAAAATTCAAAATCGATGCTGTCTGGATTTCCAACAGATATATCCGACGTTGCTGCGGCGACGGCCTTCAGCCAAATGTTGTGGCTTCCTTATCTCAATCAGTTCGACTTCAACAATCGGGATTTCATGTCCGTGGCAAATCCACTGCTGGTTAATGACTACTCGGCCAACTGCAGCAATCTCAGTGCCCCTCCTCAAATAAACACATCTCACATTTCTCAGCCTTCACCTTTTCTAACCCCCACTTCACCAATGGAGTTTGAATCTCATTTAAAAACGTTGGCAATGTGGCAAGAAGCTCTTATGTTGCAACAGAACTCTCAATTCTCTCGAGTTTGCACCAAAGCATCTCCGAATCAGCAAGACACGCGTAGGAGCTCCAAATTTTCTTCCCATCCTGGAACCGTTAAAAAATCAAACTCAGAATCGAGTGCACACAGCCCGAGAGCGCCGCCCATATCTCCAGTCTATTCCAGATCGGATATCCTCCAAAATAAACACTTAGACTTCGAGATATATCAGGATCCTCACGGTTCTCAAAATGACTACTTCAAGAAGCAGAACCGCCACAGCAATTTCCAGCAGCAGAACCACCAATCCGAACTCCAGCTCAAATGCAAATCGGAAATTCAAAACCAGTTTAGAAAAATGCATCAGAATTATTCTAATTACCAAGCGGAGTTCCTAAAGCAATACAAATTGGCCGAGAGAACTCAGGGGAGGAAATCGAATTCTGCCCTCAAACCATTGGTCAATTTCTCCGATAAAAACGGTTCCTCACTGGAGAGTAAAAGTTGTTGGGAGCAGTCAAAAAGCAACGTGAAGGATTTCACCAGACAGGTGGCATCGAAACTACAGCAGTTCAACACTCAGATTCAGCGGACGACTCGAAAAGAAGAAAAGCCCACTCCGGAAGAATCCTCGGACTCCACCAAGACATCGGAGAATGGTATCTCCGTGGAGGTGAAGCCCTGCGTGATGGAGACACCAAAACTCAAAGTGAAGAACCTCGTGGACCCGAATAAGTCTCCGCCAAAGCTTTTGAAACGGATCGCTCCCGAGCACCTGCCCATTGTCATGAATAAGGGAGTCATGCAGGAAGACGGTCAGGCGAATTTATGGCATCCGCTTTTTGGAAGGTAAGTTCCCCTCAGAACTCTTTATGATTTTCCCTTTCCGGTTCCCCAAAGCTCGGCGCCCCACCAAGTGCTGTCGGACAGGGGCGCTTGTTCCACCCTTTTAACTTTCCTTCTTGTGCTTTCTAATAGCGCTGTTTGAGAAGCTTGAAAAGAAAAATTGGGACGTTGGGGCATTGGTGCATTCACGAGGTCGGAGGTGCAGAGAATGCGAGCATTATACCTCTCTAACGCAGGTGCTTATACATAACAAAAGCGGGGAGCGATCCCTTGCAAACTGCCAGTAACATTGGAGGGAGTAAGTAAGAATGTTTCTTTTATTCCTTAACCGTAATTTAATGGTGTGAGCACTCTTTTCCTGAGAGAAATCTGCTAATATTTTCCTATGTCGAATTATATTCTGAGAAATGAGCTTTGCAGTGCTTTTAGTTCATTCTTTATTCTAGAATTTATGCTTTATTGATGTTTATGGCGGTAAAAACTAGTTCAGCCCATAACTGTTGAATTGAACGATTGATTTTCTTTGTGGGTGAATTGTTCCGCCCCGGAAAGCGGTTATTCCAAATCAGTTGTTATATTCTTTTGAAAATTTAATAACTCAAAAGGAATTTTACGACTCGGATTTTTGAACTGTGGAATACCAAAATTGTTTCGAACTGAACTAACCGAAATGCAGTGAGAGACAATATTGTTTCTCGGGTGAAGTTATTTTCGGAAAATAGATAATGAGTCAATGGATTGATAATTCAGTCAAGTGCACTAGTAAAAAAGTTGTTAAATGAATTGATACTTAGGCCAGATTCGGGTTGCCGCTTCTGAAGGTCTCTAACCTCGGAAATGATTGTTTTCATTTCATCTTTGCTCTTTCTAGAGGAGTCGTCCATCTCTTCGCCATTTCTTTCTTATGCTAAGTTCTACACTTCTGAACTGAGAGAACTTCTGAACTAATCTGTGAGGGCGATTATCTTCATCAATCTCTTTTCTATTTATTTCCCATTTGACTGTCGAACAAAGAAGACAGTTCCAATAAGATTATTCCAATGTACTGATTTTTTATCACTGTATATTATATATTTTTAATACTGAACAATTTTTTAATGTACTGATACAATAAGGAAAAAATATTTTAATACGACTCTGAAGAAGAGGATTTAGTTGAAGGTGAATTATCAAACTACTGCAGTGGTTTCCAACCTTTTTGTACCTTTTGTACCCCTTTTAAAAAACAAATTGTTGCACCCCTTTAATTTATCTAAAGATCAAATTTGATAAATACTCAACTGATATTATAATTTATTTAATGGCCTACAAAATAATATACAATATTATGTAAAAATATAATAACAGAACAAAAAAAGAATATATATTTTTGGTTTGTATTCGAAAATGATATTTTGGAAACACTTACATGCCCCACAGGTTGGAAACCACTGAATTACTGTTAGAATTTTGAACACCACTGCCCTGAAAATCAGTGGGTTAAGATACGAATCAATATTCTTTCCCTGTAGTCGGTTTCAACTGGGGATTAGATTGTAAGGAGAAAAAAGAATACTTGTAAGGGTAGGAAAGACTTTTTAATAAAAATGAAAATGTTTTTTCAATTTGCACCTAAAAACTTCTCACCTTTTCTATAATTACAGCCGATTTACCTGACTGAGTTTGCGTTTCCAATTAAACTACGTTTGCATGTTTCTTTTGAAACATACTGGTCATTTAAAATGACCTCGTCATGTTGTCGTTTTGGAGGGGATTCATCAGTGCATGCTATCGCAGGGAATATTTTGTTTTGGAGGTTTATCGCGAAAGAGGGCAATCAGGGATGAAAGAGTTGAGCTTTGCATGCTTGCAAAAAATATATTCATTGATTAATTAGGTCACTGCAGCCATGTCTTCGTGAATGCTGCCGATGTTTTTCGTTCTCTCAATTAAACTTTGATCAGTTAATTTAGGTCTTTAATTAAGACGTGCTTTCAAATGGGCTGAATTATGAATTTTTTGAGAAACACATGCGTTGAGATTTTTCTACAAAATATATACAAAAAAACAGCCTGAATTTATTCTTTATTTAATTGAGGGTAATTAAAATGCTTAAATTTTATCCTTATTTTGCATATATACAATAGCGCTCACTCAGTATTTTGACAATACAAAATTTTTCAATTTCTACCCGTAAGAGTTACATACAAAGTGATATTTCATTAAAATGCTTTACAACAATTATAAATATAATATTAATTAAATGACAGAAGAAACAAAGAGTTTATCTATATAATTATCTATAATAATAGAACTAAGTAAGAGTATTAAAGAAACGAAGAATGTTATGTTTTTTATATTTTGTTATTTTAATGCGACAAATATATTATTAATAGTATTGACAACTAAATAATACATAATAAAATGTTATATTTATTTATATGTTTATTTTGTTTTTTATGTTATGTTTATTTATGTGTATTTATACATTATTGTTATGTTATTTATATGTTATATTTATAATAATGTTATATTAAATAAGTAAAATAATTAACTAAGAAACTATTAAATTTTGTATTGTCAAAATACTTTTGAGCGCTACTGTATATCAACGTGCAACACCGCTTATTTATTTGTAATTAACCGTTTGAAAATTTTGACATTTTGACTTCCGCTGTTTTTTTCAGCAATCAGGTTAAACTGCCTCCCTATCACAGCCCTTGGCGGTGGACGACCGTTACCGTAAACGGAGAATAGCACAGGACAAACTTTCTTCGACATCTCACTTCGGATGGAACCGAGGAACAACCCTTTCCATCTTCGAGACACAATTGTTGACTTCAACCGAGTGTGTAAATTACAAGGGATGGGTTTGTATTCAATAATTTACCCCCACACAGACATTCAAGAGATAACCGCTTCTTTGCTGCTATAAAACTGATTGCTTATGTCGTCAAAAACGCAGGTGCTTTTGACAGGAATTATCCGGACTCGGTTACAGTGAGCCATTATTGTAAGCACTGTCTTCAAAGATAAACCGAATCTTTTCCATTTCGGATGGGAAAATTCAGCCAGGTCTTGGCGACCGTGGGAATTGTCTCTCATTAAATGGGAAAGTTTCTGGGAATTTTGAAGACTGCAATGAAGTGAATCGCAAATGTATTGGGTGGGATAAGAGGGTTGCAAAGAAAAGAGGGTTCACCTTTGAACCGGTTCGGATCGGAGAAGGTTACAGTTTGGAAACCGATACTTCATTTTAGCATTTGAATAAATTTTCCAATTCGTGTGTAAAATAAGCTCTAAAAACGGGGGTCAGTTCGTTTATTAAAAGCCGTTTAGAAGCAGAAATAACTCTCAAATGGTTTTAGGTTATCGATTTTTCATGGGTGAAATTTAATGCGTTTGGTTTGGTGTACCGAAGAAGGATTTCCGAAATCTCTCCGTATTTTTTTTCTTTTCAATTAATAAAGTTGAAGTCTTTTCGTGGCTACTGCATCCGTTTCCCCATGCACGTTTAGTTTAAATGTGTACAAAACAAATTTACTTGGACTCCATAATGATTTAGCAGTTTTTTTTTAAATCTTTGCCTTTTTAGAATATCTAATTTACGCGAAAACTCAGCCTCATGCCTTAAAATCAAAGAATCAAAAATATTATAGATTCTAATTTCCATACAGAAAAGGAAAATCGGAGAAATGAAACGGAGTTTATCGTCTGAGAAAAATGCAAACAAAAGAATAAATAACACAGCGAGGAGTTGAATTGCACGATGTGGCAACGCCGTGCATATGACCTCCATGGCACACCAAGTCTGTTGTCGTTAAAGTGCATGCCGGTACCCATTCCAAGTTACTGAAAGTTACACTAAATCTCCCGAGTGGTCGCGCCTAAAATTTATTCTTTTTATTGTTGTACAGCGGTGGGAGCCTGAAAGGTCGTTACTCGAAAGGGAAGACGTCACTTGTTTTCCGTTCACAGAGCTTTGTTGGAGCTTTCGCGGCCCCAACATTATGTTATTGTTTGCTTACATCTTTTAATTATTTAAAAAAAAAGTATTCGCCCGATGCAGTTGAGGATTTATGATTTGAATTTGTGTCATAATATTTGACAGAATCTAAAAATGGCGGCGTCACTAATCGTCGTACACCTCAAAACGTCGCTTTCAAATGGTACAAATGTTCTGAAAATTTAAAAAGCATAGAGTTGACTCGAGTCAGTTAAAGTTTCACAAGAAAGCGTTCAAAATGGCTGAAATTTTTAGAAGTCTTTCAAAACGGTTGGAATCGGAAAGACTGGTAGCGCCATCTTCGTGTTGAGGCTTAAATTTTTTCGAAATGTTTTTTAATTCTGGTACTTGTCTGTAATTGACTTCATTATTTTTTAACTCTTGTTCTCCATCTTGTTTCCATTAATTTCATATTCAATTGTCATTGTATTCCCAACACCGTATAAAACGGGAAGACAAATTGTCATTGAATTGTATATTAAGCGATATTCACTCCTTTCGGAAGTATTCCCCCCCATGCAACTGCTGATCAACCTCGAAAGCTTACATACGTCCCAATCGATAAACCCTTATCGATAATTTTCCAAATGCGGGACAAAAAACCGATTGTTCTCATTACGCCACTGATGTGTTTTCTCAGTAGTCTGAGAATAAAACTAATGTCCTTGGAATCGACTTCCTTTAGCAGTATCCCTTTGCTAATTGCGTTTCAGTGCCCTTTGATTACACCCAAATTGGTTCGGTAAAAATGAATTATTACAGTTGGAAATTATGCATTGAGTTTTTGTCATTGAATCACGAAAAAACATAGAATGTGAGTTTATTATTTCTGTCAATTTTATATGTCAGCGATCTGTTCGGGAGATAATTATTCAATCTGGCGAGGAATTTAATTATTTTATTTAATTCGATTCAGCAGATTTTATTTGGACCGATTTAAAAATGTGTCAGACTACCGTTTTGAGGATTAAAATTCGGAAAACATTCCCAATTCAAAGAGACAGTTAAAAAGTTGTAAGCGTGAAAACATTGCCAGAAGCTCTAAAAATAAGAAACTGAATCAGGTCAAACAGTACATCGATTATCTTTTCAAAAATTTAATAAAGTCCTTCACTTTAAAAAAAAACCATAACTAATTTACACAAACTTTGGTACTGTCCATCATTTATCTAAAACTTATTTAATTTCTGACGCACTTTACGAAGTTAAAATCATCTGAAGTATAGTAAATTATTTAAAAATTTAAACCCACCGATTTAAGGGGTGTACCTTTTTGAAAATGTAACGTAAGGTTCGTTGCTCTCTGAAGCTGATTTCCTATATAAAAGCATTATTTTGTCGTATTAGCAGAAGATTTTGTGTGCGACAGTGCAGTTCCATGGAAGTGCTGACCAATTTCGAAAGCTTACAAAGCTATGAAATCGTAGAAAATCAGATTCATAAAACTGTGGGTCGAATAAAATCTGTGATCTCCCTTCGCCTCAATTTCTTTTTCCACCCTTCACATTCCGAACCTCTATCTGACTCTTCCATCTTGAAAGTACACCCATCCCCTTCAAGTATGCGATCCTCCTCTTGCATTTTTCTGTACTGATCCGAGACGTTGGCTTCTGTTAGACAACTCATTATGAGGTCCACATATTTCCTCCTTAAACGGCAAATGCCTTCGCAAAATGGAAACACTGACCCGTTTTGAGTTCGTGCGAGAAACTCATCTCAATTCGTGAAATTTTTATATTATAATGATAAACTTTATTTCACCCCGATTTTGGGGATTTAACGTGGGTGGCTTACCCAATTACAAAAATGCAAAAAAACACGAAAAGTGTACAATAATTCTAAAGCAAACAGAAAATAGAAAATAGTTAACTAGAAAGCTTCTGATTCTTTTTTTAAAATTGTATACAGAATTGTTACAGAGTAGTGTTACTCTTCATTGTCACATTGGTCAGAAATTGCTCTCTGTAGGGCTTATATTGAGGACAGATGAGAAGAAAGTGTGCCAGAGATTCCGCACTTCTTTGATGAAACCTTGATGCTGACCACTGTCTTTATTCTGTCTTTTCTTCCAACTCTTAGCTGACTTATCACCTTGGAAGTTGAGTTCTGAACCCAAATATTATTTTTATGAAACCCTTCTCTTCCTAAATTCTTAAAATATAATTGGAGAACTGTATTGCCTGCAACATTTATATATTATTATATTATTAAATTGCCCTCCTCGAGCTTTACAATACAAAAACAGCACAAAATGTATGAATACATGCAAATATACACAACAAAATAAACCATTAAGACTTATAAAAAAGAGAAAGAAATCAACAGTCACTACAAAAATTCATTAAACATACTCTTTCTATTATATATTATGAGTTATTCGGTGTAATATTATAATAATATATTAAAACGAACAGATTGTTATTCCAAAGTAAAGTGTTATTTATTATGCAGTTACGGATAGTTATAATTTTGTGTTTTTTTTTACTTTGTATTTGTCTGCCATAATTTTTTTAAAATTTTAGGGTACAAAGGGGTGATAATATGAGATAAAAGTGAACCACGTTTTTCATCAGAATCTTTTGTTTGTGTGAAAAGGATTCAGGGCAATGGAGTTAAAACTGCATCGGGCGAGTTTTGTGACATCCTCTGATTTTTAATTTGTTTATTTGGGTTTTTCGACAAAAAATGTCTAAATTCAAATCGTTTTCGTTGAATCTGTTATATTTTTTTGTTTCCCTTTCGAATGAATTCGGAGATTGAACAGTCGGATCAACCAAATTCGTGCTTACTCAATGAGTTACTAATTAATTCGGAAGAATTAAACAAATTGTTCAAAGACTAAATTAAAATGTTATCTCCAATTGTTAGTACAGGATTTGATAATCACTAATAGATTTATTTAAAATTAAAACAAAAATTACGGACCACTGTTCCAAAAAACTATTATGTACTATATTCTACTGTTTAAGAATGGAAAAATGTTCTCGTTGTATTATAAATTGTAAAGTATATTTATAAAAATTTTTTACGCGTCTCAGTGAAAAATATGGCGTTCATAAATATGTTTCCAATTGGGATTACCCGGAAAAGAGGACATGAGTTTGGACTCTGAAAGCTTTTCATGACTTCCGGGTGGAAAAACTTCCCGGAAGTCAGGTACGTAAAAAACACATTGAGAACTGCTAACTGTTATTATATGAGAGCTTTAGTAATGCTCTTACATGAAAAAAAAATATTCGACATTGAATATTTATGTATTTGTATTTATAGTTTCTTTTTTTAAATACCAAAGAGGAATTAAATGTATATTGTATTTGTAAATAGTATTTAAATGATATAAAATTGGTTTAATAAGCACTCTTATTTTAATAATAACTACTAATGAAAAATAGTGGAAGTTATTATAGGAGAAGTTAAATAGGGAACGAAGAAGTAGGAGTTGAAATTTTTTTAAAACGATGTGCAATTGGTGAGAACATTTGTTGTAGGTTATTAACATAATTTGTTTTTTCTTTTGTTAATCGAGTAGAAATGTTTTTAGGTGATTGCTAAGTTGATTAAACCTTGTCATTGATTTTTATAACAACCGTCGAATTCACTAAAACACAATGAATGTATTTGAAGGCAGACGTTAGAAAAATCTCGAAGAGGTTTTCCCAAATTACAATTAGCATTACAACGGAGTGACCTTTCCGGTGCCAAAGGTCGTTTATAGCCGAAAAAGGGTTCTCATGCTCGCATATTTTGCAGAATTTTAATAAATAACGAACATGAAGTAAATAAATCATGGTGATTTCACCCATGACCCACTAACACAAATTAAACAACCGAAAGCCATTAAATTTTAATGGCCCTCGTCAATAATTTTTAAAGATGAAACCAAATTTCAATTAATTTAACCGATTAACTATTAAAAACCAAATCCAGATGACAGTCATTTCCGTTGTCTTTACGAATTCATCGAAGGTTTAGACAATAAAATTTTGATTATTTGGTACAGAAATTCTAGAAAATCTTGTGAGGACTTTTTTCGAGGTTTTTCGATGAAGAGAAACACCAGCAAATCGTGTTACCGATGATTTTGCGTTAAAAAATAACCAACTTTGGTTTTTAACGAAGTGAAAAATAGGTAGCTTTCATATATATAATAATACATATCGCGCCGATCCTTAGTTGACCAAATTCAAATGTGCCTACAAATTTCCCCCCCATTAAAATCAGGTCTGCTTTGGGTTCGGAAAATACAAATCCGCTTAAATGAGAAACCATTAAAATTGTTCTCATCGATCAGTTTTATTTTTCTGTTGACCTTTCGGTAACATTTCTCTTAACGTCATCGTCTGTAGAGGTGAAAAGTTAAGGGTAATTCGCAGAAACCGCTTTAAAAGAATTAACCAAATATGTGATAAGAACATTCGGCGATGGTGTTTTGCTTTAAACTCAATGACGGTTAGAGAACAAAATCCAGTGACGCATATCCGGTTTCTAATAATTCCTGCTTTTTATTATTGTTTTTTTTTATTGTCATCAGCTTTTAATTTTTGTTTTAGTTAAATGACTGACGCATTGGAAAGAGACTGGAGATTTTTTTTTTTTTTTTTTTTTTAATTTAAATTTGTTGATTTAGTCAAACACTCTTATTGCATAATTTTGTTGTTGATCGGAAAAGAAGCTGTTAGAATCCGCAGTTATGTTATTACACATAAAACTGAAAAATTCTTACTCTAAGCAGTATAAGCTTCAATATAAAAAAAAAATTGTCTTGGATTTGTTTTTTTTTTTGTATAACCAAACCCGAATTCCCGACCGATCATTTTTTTTTAATTATTTTTTTGACCTCAGTTCTCAGTTGGATATTTGGAAGTACGTATTTGACATTTACGAGGGGATCGTATCTATAATGAAATACGTTATTGATTTTCGAAGCGTAGTTTCGAAGAGGTGTAAAATCCAAGTGAATAATGTATTTTATGTAACCCTTTGCGGTCGTATTAAATTTGGACATGGGTGTCGTACTCGTCGGAAATAACCCCTAATCCCCAGTTCCTTAGGAATTGGGGTTCCCTCAGGAAAAGTGTAAACTGATAAAGGAATGCATACAGTATAAGATTCGTATATATTCGTATAGTTCCTTCCTGTCGTGGCTGAGAGCAGACGTATACGCGTATTAACTTATATTTATTATACTCATTTGGGACACTAAGGATGAATAAAATGTAAAACAATAAATGAAAACATTATTCACACATTAAGTTTCTATTGGAGCGCTCGGCCATCTTTTTTTGCAGTGTTGCCAACACATACGACCGGAACGGTAAAAAGGCTTTGGTGGCTGAGAGCAGACATACGACCGCAAAGGGTTAAATTTTGTTATCTCCAATCGATGGAGCATCGTATTAGTTCCTGAAAGGGTTTATCAGGCATTGAGGAATGCATACAGTATAAGATTCGTATATATTCGTGTAGTTCCTTGCTGTTGTGGCTGAGAGCAGACATACGACCACAAAGGGTTGATATCCATTTAGAAGTTTTCCATTGATACGTATGATTTTGATACTTAATATCCCCAAAGTATTGAGGTATCTTTTATTATTATGGAAAAAGGAGGTCTTCGGCCGTTTTTCGATTAACTGAGTCAACATCAAAAGTACTCACGCAGTAATGGATTTTAAGGTTGCCCGAGTAATACCTACATTGATGAAGGGTGGGCATACGTATGCGCATAACTTCGCCTGATTAGTGAAATCAAATCGGCAGTTGGAAGTGATTCAGCGACACTTTGCACAGGTATTTATTTTTTTAAAAGGGAATGATACAGCCGGAGCACAATGAAAACCAGGTACATAGCACTGTTTACCAAGGGCAGAATGGTATTAAAAGAGTCTGTAAAGGATTGGCGGGAGCGCCATAATGAATTGCGCTTTCGAACGAATGCCAGGAAGATGAGGGAAGAAGAGGGGATAAGAGGAAGTTGTAATGTAGGATGAAATGGATTGAGTGGGTTGCCCAGGATTAAACGAAGGATGTCTTTTGTTTATATTCGGTTGAAAGTTTTAATGACCTTTAGTTGTTGGACTCTATTTTTCCTGAATTTTACTTCGAGAAAATAGTATATATACATAAAGTGTGGAACTTTGGCCTCATATGGAAAAATTACATATATATTTATCATTCATATTTATTACATTTACATTATTTACATTTTTTAATTTCGAGATAAGAGTCCAAACCGTTTAAAAATTACAACTTCGGCCTAATTGATTAAATTCTGGAAAATTCCCATAAATTAGTCAAACAAAAAAGTACAAAGGAAAAGTTTAGAGGTAAAGTTCACCGAATAGAACAAAAGCTTCGCCAAAGCTACCTCAAAAACTCTCTTCATTTATTAAGCAAAGTGAAAATTATTCGACATAAAACTTTTTTCGTAAAATTTTCACTTTAATGTCGCCAAACGACAAATCACCTTTTCAAAGAATTTAAGCTGTGACTCGTATTTGAAAAACTGATTCGTAATTGCTCTCGAATATTGACGTGTTCTGCTATGGTTCAGAGCTGAACTTTTCTGGGCTGAATATTCGTTGTGGCGTGCAGAATCACAGGGAAATACGTTTTGAGGGCAAATTGTAGCACGTGGAAGCCTGGTTGCCATAGGAACATGGAGTATCCTCTCTCCTCTTTTGCAGAAACGTCGTTAGATAGTTCCTGAGGGAAGTATATGATTAATACCTTAGGCAATGGATGTGTGGATTTGAGTTAGACGACAGAGGAAAGATTTTTTGTATAAATTTGTATAAATCGAATGTTATAGCGATGGATTATTTAATGCTTTTGACCTTATTTTTCCCTCATCATCCTTTAAATTATTTTCCCCTCATTTATTGGTCTCAAGGCTCAGTTTAATGTAGTGTCTCTGTTGGAAATGCAAAAAAAAATAGTGACAGGGTGGTGTTTTTAATGGTTTTTAACAATTTGTCATTCTTTTCAGTCGGGGATGAACTTGCAGACATGAGATCGATTTATCAGGCAATGTTATCAAAAAGAGTGCAATTGGAGTGCACTGGTCACGAAATGACAACCAGGAATGAAACTGGGCGGCCCCGAGACACTAAAAAAGCATCTCCTCCCTCCATTTTACTCTCATGTTAGGCTTCACTGCACAGAAGACTTCGACTATCGTTTCTATCGCCTCGGCACAGATCAAATGAAACTAAGAACTGTTCGTTTAAAGAAACAGAACTTGGCCCTAATAAGAGAAATTTTCTAATGGAAATCAAGGCTAAAAAATCAAAAACTTGCAACCCTGAAAAAATCAGTGAGCCTTAATCGGGGACAAACGAAACGAAATCTACGCGCTGAAAAATAATCCAAATACGAAATTTTGAACGCCGATTAATTTCAAAGCTTTTAACATTGCAGTTTTTAAGGGCAGATTTAATTATCATCAATATACTGACGCAAAATCTAATGTTAAGTCAGTGATTTGAATATACGCCACCAGAGGTGAGTTTTTACCGTAAACTTCTTGTGATTTACCTTGAAACTTTGTTTTCATTCATTGCCGGTAGAGTTGAAACCGTTTGCTTCTTTTCCGATTTGTAATTTGAGGACTGACCGCGGGAAGCAGCACTTGTCAATTCAATTTTATCATTCCTTTTAATACTTTCTTAGACAAATAATTATCTTAAATGTTGTTAAATTTAAAACTTTCTACTAAAAGAACGGAAACAGGCTTTTATTTCCCACAAATTTTTCCAGTGAGGCTGTGCAGAAAACCCATGACATTAAAATCCCTGCAGTTCGAACTTGTAAAAAATCCCTGTAGATGTCACTACTGTAAAATTTCTCCAGAAAGTCGATAAAATCAGCAGAAGGAAATTTAGAATTTTGTGATTGGTGCATTTTAGAAGTGACGTCACTGATATTAAATGTTTTTGAATGAGGAAACGCGTGTTGGAGATGTTTTCGTTTTCGTTTCTTCTGCTTTCATTTAATTTTAGTAGATTTAATTGATGTTCACTTATAATCGGGATAACATATTATTCGGTAAGTTTAAAAATATCTGAAAGTGGTAAACTTCCGGATGTTTAAAATTTTTTTACAAAAACAGTGACATTTTTAATTTCAAAAATGTTATTGCCTCTTTGGTGTGATATGTAAAGTATTTTTTTATGGCTTCGGTGGCTTAACAATTTTACATTTTATCATTATTAAAAATGAAAGTATGTTCTTTTACTGTTATATTTTATTTGTCAGGCTCTCTTTATAAAATTAAAACAAAAAAATTTGGGTTTTAGGTATGTTGAAGATTATAATAAGATTCATCAACACAAAAACTTTATTAATTTGTTATATTTCAGAAATATTTAGAATGAGAGGAAAAAAGTGAGGAATGCATATCCAGAATGGAGAAGTTTCAACTCATATTCAGTCATACAGCAGTTCTGGAGAGGAAAGAGAGATGGATGTTAAAGAAACCACCCTAAAACCAGTTGGTGTTGAGCTGGGAAAAACCATTAAAAAAAGTTTGATTGCTTATAAAAAAATGCACTTGCTGAGGAATACTGCAAGGATCATCAAAAGGAAAAGCATCAGATAGTGAGTCATTAATTTTTCTTTTATAAAAACATCCACCTGATTTATAACTTCATCTGGAAAAACTTAGGGATTACCTAACTCCAAATAAGTCTGATCCTATTCTGTGACAACCTTCATTTCTACTATTTTCAGGAAATTAGTTTAATGCATTGAAAATATTTAAAATCCAAAATTAAACATACATCCATTATGCTGTTGACTCAATCAGAGAAACTTTTAGAATATTTCTTGTAGAATCACCCTTGTAATTTAATGTTTGCACACTGCAACCAGATTTATTGAACAGTTTCAAAATATCTATAATTTCTGGATTTTAATCCATTGCCACTGTTAAGGTTAAACTCTAAAAGCGGTAAATTAAGGAAATGAAGAGCTCCAAATTCTTCAGTGTTTTTTCATTTGATTTGTCAGTATTTTTTGGAATCATTTCATAAAACTACCAGTAAAGGCATTCATAAAAGAGCAGCAAAGGGTTGCAGTGTTTTACTTCCTTGAAAGTGAGGCATCAGAATAGTTTCAGTCATACAGGGCTTTCGGCAGTGCAATTTTTAAGGGGAAAATTTCAGCCTTTTGAGTTTTCATTTCCAAAAACAGAAATTACTCTCTCCCTTATTGTAGGAGTGGGAAGTAAGAAACACATGACGAGGTCATTTGCAACGAAAGCATTGAAAGTTTCAAATAACGCCAAAATTATTATCAAAGTTTCGGTTTTGTATGACGTCATATTTATGAATACCCCAAAATTTGCTCTTCTGCTGTTTTCATTTAGCTTTGATGTTTCTTGCTGGCAAAAGCAAAAAAGTATTCTTATCAGTAAAAAATAATATAGAAACAATTCTTTACGTGTGCATACGCGACCTTGTAATCGATAATAAACGTGATGAATAGTTTGGCCTTGAGGCCGGAGGCGCAAGCGCAGACGGAAACCTCCATTTTGGAAACAGACTCGGTCTTCACATCCTCTCGAAATTTCCAAATCTCCCGCAGTTTGCTGTTAATTGAAACCAACGTTTGAAATTTACTCAAACGAAAGGGGTGATTCTTCTCCGAGTTTAACTCGAAATGTACTGAAATCTGCCATTCTGTCGGTGCATGTGCTTGGCTAAATCGAGTTTTCAAACTTGAAAATACTAAAATATAACCGTCTCGTTATTTGCTTTGTCTGTCTGCACTGAGGGAAGAATGTTCACCGAAATGCAGGTCATTCACGTTAAAATGTAACCATTATCTCAGAATTCTATGGAATCTCCTCAAAACGGGGTAGAAAAACATAATGAATTCTACGAAATTTAACGGAAAAATTTACAAAAGGCCGTTATTTTAGATGGTCTCGTGATTTTCACTTTTTAATTTAAATATACATATTGTCATTTTATCCTCAAATCTTGATGTAACTTTCCCATAGAGAAAAACACCTTCTGGGAAATGGAAAATATCTGTATTAATGATATACTGTAAAAAAGGAGTATAAATGGTTTCGTATGTAATTTTTGAAAACATAACTGAAATCCTGTATGTTTATTCGGTTTTATGTATATCATAGTTTTTACTTGTCTGTCTCTGGAATGATCGAATTCAATCGGATTCTGTGGTTCATAAATTTATTTGACAGTTTTAGTCAAAAAAAAAGATGAAAAATTTAATATAATAAACGTAATATAATATAATAATTTACCCTTATCTCACCCGAGGGCATTAAGGGAGTATATAATAAACATAATAAAATCCAGTAATGAATTTTCCGAGAATTTATTCACTGACCGAGTAAAATTCGACCTTTTAAGGGCATTAATAATCGGTAGCCCCACCCTTTCCACCCCCAATCGGCGGTCACTCGGGGAATCCCAAAAAGAGATTGTAAAAAGTCAGCGAACACATGAGAAATGAGTAAAATGGAAGCGGAACATGACGTCAGCCAGCGCTGTTAATACCAGCGTATTGAATGGCATAAAGGAAAGAGAGAGAGAGAAGGGAAACTGAGACGAGAGAGACAGGCTGAGCGCAGAAGGAGGGAGGGAGAGAGAGAGACGGCCGGGAGCGGGAGTGGGAGAAGAGAGGAAAATCGGGTTCAGTCGCACTTGACGGGAGTAGAAATGTGGTTCGCTTACAGTTAATCGGGGCCTTTATTTGTTGTATGCGCGTTCACATGTCGAGGGGTGTGCTCCGCATTTTCAAGGGTGAATAAACCTCGAAAATAAGGTAGTGGAGAGAAGAGAATGGAGGGTCGGTCGCTTTTAAAAACGGCCTCAGTGGTGTCTGTGCTTTTGGGAGTTTTGTACATGCGCGTTCCTTTTAATATTACTTTTTTTCTTCTTTTTTTTTTTTTTGTTTTCTCGACTGAGTGTGAGTGCTTAAGAGGGGTCACCAGCGCGAGCCGCACCGTTCTCAAGTTGTGTGTTTAGTGTGAGAAACGTGTGAGCCGCATTCGGAAAATTTTTACATTCCCCCAATCCGAAGGTCACATGTGGTGCCCACGCATTTTTTGTGTTCCGGTGCTCTCCCGGTGAACTCTCTACCTCCATAACTTCCTGGCGGAAATCCGATCGACTTGCCAAGCAGAAGAAACATGAAAAAACATGCTCTTGATATCGACGGCGGGGGCGGGGGATTCGATTGGCGCTTTGCTGCTAACGTCTTATAGTATTTTCAGTATCGAAGGGCGTCCTTGTGAATACCTGCGCGTGCTACCTGTAAAAGTATTGCCTGTTACGCAATGCTTTACTGGTTAAAATTTAAAAGGGACCCGGGTAAAATGGAGGGCGGGATTTAGAGAAAGGGTGGCTCCCGTTCGGTAATTGTGCACTTACATAATTCATCAGCCGGGTTCCTTCGGCTCGAATCTTACCTTTTGCCTCTTTTTCTACCCCTTTTTCTTCTGAACTCTGCAGCGAGTTTTTTAATGGAAGGATTAAAATGCCAGCGTTCCACTTTCGGTCTAATCAGACCGAGATTAAATTCCTGAAGTGGAGAATCGCAGAACGAGTGTGTTGAGGGGGAAAATGTGGTCGAGAGGGGGAGGAAGAGAGAGAGAGACATGGGTAAAAGTAGAAAAGAGATGCGAGAAACAAACCGCATTGGAATTACCTTTTCTGAGTTGTCCTTCCAGCTCAGGTAGAGGATTTCACCCGGCGAAGCCTCATGATAAATACAAATAACTTGTGCATTACTAATACAACGGTCGGTGTGTTTTCTCGGAAAAGGCCCCCCGTTTGCGGGAAGAAAATTAGTGGATGAGGCTTCGATCGAGATGACATCATTGGCGAAGGTTCGCGGTTCCAGAGTCGTTTCCAAATGAGGGGTGAGCTGAGCTGTAAGGCAAAGCAGTCCCAATGTTGTCAAGGCCCGCTGCCTTATCTCTCTCTCTCTCTCTCTCTTTCCCTCTCCCTCTCTATCTCTCTCTCGCCCCCTCTCTCCCTCTCTTTCTCTCTCTCTCTCTCTCGGTTCACATACGTGACTATGAATCACTTTGTCTTCTCCTAGCACTGGATGTTAGTGGCGCTCGGACGAAGGAATAGACGAGGGGAGGAATCGTGGGGAAGGGCATTTTCCTCTTTCGCTGTGACACGCCTAGGACGGGGGTGGTTTTCGTAGAAGTCGGAGTTGTATGCATCATGCTCCGTTGCATTATGACTCACTTTCGGTCTTTCACAAACCGCACACGACGCTTTTTTATACACTTTAAGGCATGAACTTTAATTCTTGAGCAAGATCGAGGAGAGGACGACCGCACCCTGCCTTTCCTCGATTTTCCTTCGGGCACTGTTTTTCACCTTTTGGCTTTTTCTGCTGTATTTTCCCCCCCTCTCGGTTTTCCTCTCTTCACTCCTGAATGACATTTGAGGGAAAGTGTCAGGGCACGTCGGGTCCCCAAAACCGGTTTCTTGAGACTTCACTCGAGGTGGGTGTAACCCCCGAAGAAATTTTCGGGATAAATGTATGGAAAACAAAGTAAAATTGAAATCTTCCACTAAGAAGGCAGCCTTGAAAACTGGTCGCCTGAAATTAACCAAGGTCCTAAACGCTCTACGACCTCGTTCATCCCAACTGCGTAGGACAAACTGCTTAAGAGCGTGCCTGAAACTGGCGCTCAGGTCGTCAACCAGGTTTCGTGCAAGCTTCGCAAAAATATTTCTGGTTTACTTTTCTTTCGAACCGCTTATCAATGAATAAATACGAAAAAATAAGAGCGAAACATAATGAGGTCGTATAACCCCAGCCGGCACTCTTTGCAATTGTTTGTATTGGAAGGGTAGGCCAGGCGTGTGTGAGACACAGCGGTTTTTGAGGCGGTTTTTGCTTTGCGTGCGCGTTCTTGTGCATGCACTGTGACGAGGCGACCTGCCTAAAGGGGGGAAAATGTCTCCCCTTCGTTAGGAAAGTAACTACCCGAATGTCGGCAATAGTGGATGAGTACCACTAAATGTAAGTGAAACTGGTAATGACCGAGAAGAAACTGACAGTGCAACCCTTTGGCGGTGTTGTCATTTTGCTGATGCCAATAGTCACGCATCCTTTCACCAAGGTCTGCTCATTTGGCAGGCCTCAAAAAGAATTGAGGAAAAGCGAAGGATCATTCGGGACATATCCCCACAAAACTACAGTGGGCGTCTTTCCAGTTGGGTTCCCACAAGTGGACTTGTGGAGGCAACTGCTACTCATTTGACGCCAGGTGTAGACTCTGGACATCCTGGATAATTATAATGGGTGTCGATAATTTGCTTACAAGTACCGAACAGGTTTTACCCGGGTTGATAAAAATTATTGCGTTAATTTCTTTCCTATCTGTCTTTTGCTGGAAATATACTTTGACATACCTAATATTATTGCAAATATTCTATCAAACCTTTTTGGATCAGATTTCACTCTGTAGCTTTGTACCTCTTTTTAGAATTAAAAAAAGCAGTCGAGCTGTATTTTCTCGGTAGAGCCCCGGAGTACCAAAATTCATATTTGAGACTTATTTTTGGCTCATTAGTTGGTGATCCTCACAAAAGAGACATTCTCGCTTTCCTCACAATCGATCTGAATATTCTTTGTTCGGTTATAAATTAATGTTTTTGATTGGAATTTAGAGAACAATAGAAAACCTGGAAAATGGCGAAGGCCGGATGAAAATGCGGAAACAGAAATACAATAAACTTTAAAGATTAGAATGCATAGAATCTGTAAATGTAGTACTCGTCGGAATAAATGTCGTACGGCTTCAAATGCTCACGGTTATTCTAGAAACTACCTCAGAAATCACCGGAAACTTTTACTCGGTCTTAGGGGCCCGGATGAGGACTGCATTTCCGCGGACTTGTGCACTTTGCTGAGAAATTATGTGAAAAATTGGAAGGGCGGATTCAGAAAAGGATACCCACACGTCTACCTTTCGGGGCTCCCGACCAGCCCCAGGGCAATAATGAAGCAGTTACCCAGCATTAAAAAGAAACTGACGTCGGGGAAAAAGTCCGAAGTCGTGGCGAGCAAACAACAAAATGGACAGCACAAGGAAAAGATAAAGAAACCGCTCATTAAGAAGACTGCCGTGGAATGCCGCGCGCTCAGTAGTTTGAACGTGAACGAAAGACCTGTCAGGAAAAAGAAAAAGACGAAGAAGTATGAATGCTACGAGAGAAACGGAAAGTCTCCCGAACCTGAGATCAAGCACGAGACCAACGTGTTACTCGCCCTGGGCCTCACTCCAGTTAACAAGGACTACAGCGAGAAGGCCAAGTAAGTAAAACACTTCTTTTACCGGACTCATCATTGTTCCTTTTGTATGTTTTTACCGGATGGACTTTGTTTCGAGGATGAGAACCACCCTTCGGTCGGAGGTTGCTCTCCACGAAAGAACACACACCCCCGGTAGAACTGGGAGATCAGTTGAGTCTATGTCTAAGGGATGAAAATTCAAACAAGGGTGAATTATGGAAGCCTTTAATGTGAGCCTCGAAGGCGAATGATTAAAGACGAGTCGCCTCCTCTTCTGTCGTTTTCTTTATTCTTCTGCCCTGTGGGACATCCCCCGGGGGTTTTCGAGAGGGCAAACGCACGTCGGATCGATATGCGAAAGGGTTTGACGAAAATTTGTTCCTGCCGATATCAGCTCTCAATGTGGAAGAAACCGAGAACTTCAAAAATGTAATCGATAACAAAATCCAAAGTGCAGAGGTCAAAGTCCTCGGTTATTACATCGGGCATTTAAATTTTGAAAAGCTGATTAAATATTAGCCAGCCTAAAAGGGCCTGATTTAGCTGTGAAAGCGAAGATGAAAAAAATGGCACGTTTCCACGCAAAGCCGAAGGTCGCTGAAATTTTGCTCTTAGAAGTAGTTCAAAGAAGAAAGGTTCAATGAACTCAACTTTAGTTCAAAGCTAAGAGTTTTGGGGTCAACGCTCCTGAAAACGAATCCGTCGCAGTGAGACGGAGTTGGGGCTCCGATGCCTGGCCGCCTCTGCATTCCCACACCGACACCCAGTCGGCCTCAAGTCCGGGAAAATTTATTTCTTCTCCTGTCGCTCCCATCTGTTGCCCTTATTCCTGGTTGGAGGGTTTTGTGTGCTTGGAGTGTAACCGGTGGCGGATTTTGTCTGAGGCAGATCGCTCGAAGGGGACCAGAATACACATTGTAGTGAGCCTTTTTGATTCCAAAGATAACTAAAGTCTCCTGTATCGGTGCATCTCTATTTTCCAACCCCTTTGCTGATTCCCGATTTGATGGTTCATCCTCCAAAACTGACTGCTGAAAATATTCCATTGTATGGGGCATTAAATGGTGTTTCTAACTTGACTCAATACAACAGACATTTTGAAAATGTAATGCTGCTTCAGTATACAGAAATACTTATTATTTAAATGAGGGGTTGATTGAATTTCCTATACAGTTTACATCCCTGGTACTCAACCTTTTTCATACTGGGGCCAAACTTCCGTTGATAACATCGGGACTGGGCCATACAACCAAAAAAAAAAAACAGGTACTCTGTTAGGTTACTGTATACAGTTTATATTCATTATTTGATTCTTCTTATTTTTGTAAGGCACATAACTATCCATTGTTGATCTCGGCTGGGCCACTGGGGCCACTCGGTGGGCCAAATTCGGCCACAGGTTGAGTATCAAGGGTTTACATAAAAGAAATCAACATTTAAAGTATATATAAATACCAAAAATAATTGAATTAAATCTTCCAAAACATAAACGCAATTAAAAGTTATTTTAGATTAATTTGTTATCGTCAAGCACAGGTTTTTGAAAATTGTGCTCCAGAAAGCTTTCTTTCTTAGCACATGCCACGTGCAGTCCCCTCTTAGCTCGGGATTTTTTGAACCCTTACTGTTTGGGTGTGTGTTCCTTCCTGAATGACTTTCAGAGGGAGGCCGACTTGAAACCCACTTGGGACCTTGGAGCAGTCATATCTTGTGTTTGAGAAACAAACGAGTTAACTCATGATTGCGCTCGCCCTCCCTCACCCACGGTTTCCCAGATCAGTCCCTCGATTCGAGCTCGAAATACCATTTGCTCCATCGACCACCGCACCTCCCACGAGCTCCATTCGAGCCGACCCCCGCAGAGATGAAGGGAATAATTTGTACTGCAGCAGAGAAAGGAAATTTTTAATTTCTGCCGGTGTTGGAATTTAATGAGGGGATTTTTCCATGCCTTCGGCGCGGAAACCTTTCTTCACCCTCAAAAGGGCGAGCCTCTTTGCCCTTAGTGCGATAATTCAGTTAAAATTAGTGGTTCGCTCAGTTGAAAATGGTAAAAATAAATGTCAGAGGCTTAGGGTGGAGCCATTTCATCCTTTCCAGGAGTTGAGGTAAATTGAAATTGCGACTGCAAATGCCTCCGGGCTTCGGTGAAAAAGGTGCAGTAAAGGGAGATGAAATGGTGAAATGCCTCCGAGCTACTTCAAAATGAAGACCTGACAAAAGTGATCCTTCCGATGGATGAACACTCCCTGAAAGCTTCTAAAATATGCATTCAACCCCTAAGTTCCTCACTTCGGGGTTCGTCAAACACTAAAAGTCTTCCCACGACGCTTTGTATTGATACTGACGTTGCTTTTTTGGCCTCGGGGCATTTTTGAACCCTCCACTTGAAGGTCATCATCCCTTTGATTTGTCAAATGGGGGTTTTCGCATAAAAGCAGTAATCAGTTGCACTCAGATCAGATTGTTGTACTCAACTTTTAAGTTGTATTAGAGATTATTGTAATACATATTAATACTTAAGTATGCAACTATTCATACATAGTTCGCAGCCATGGAATTCGTCGATTCAATTTTGGGTTCAGGACTAAAAGTACTGTATTTATATAATATCCCAGATGCTTTGTTAGCATTTTAATATTTTTAACAGTGGTGCCCAACATTTGATAATATGTGGGCCAAACTTGAGTTTGGCGTAATTTCGCGGGCCACAAATTAAAAATAGTATATTTGCCGGAAGTTAATAAAGAACTTAATTATAATAATGTAATAATATATTTTCCATATTTCGCACATTAGGGGGTAAATTATACAATTACATTGAGACAATGTTACAAAATACAAACCAAAATACATAATTTACAAATTTCTGAGGAATCATACATATTTTTTATCGGTTAAAAATAGTATTGTAATTTTTACACAATTTTAATACTAAAGTATTTTAATGTTAAAACCTATAAAAATGAAATTAATAACTTGAAAGTAAAAAAAATAAATGTCACAGAAATTAAATAACGCACGGGCCACGTGTAACACCTTCACGGGCCGGATATGGCCCGCATCACTGTCTTTAAAAAAGGTGAAAACAAAAAATAAAAGCTGTAGCATAAGAAAATAACTTTTATAAAAACGAAAAAGGGGAAATATAAACAAAAGAGGCAGTAAAGTAAAGTTGAGAGACTGTATATTTGTTACCACAGTATGTTTAGTTACAGTAAAGTGAAGGAAAAGCATGCCCTGCTGTCGGCCCGGTTAAGCCAACTTAACGAGCGCCTTAATTAACATTCATATAATTAATCTGCGATTGATAAAGTCCGTAAAATGGACGGAAAGCGGTAGCAGGAAGTTTGGATTCATCCGAATGGGAAAGTTTTCTGATTTCCAACAGAGGACCTCTTAAATTATTTTGGATCCGACTTATACAAAGGTCAATAACCTTACTCTAAAGAAAAAGAGTTCCTTCACAGTAGGGATTGGAATTCGTATTGAGAGAACAGAAAATCAACAGAAACGCGCTCCTGCGGTTTTATTTTATTTTCTGTTAAATTCCTCGTAAAACGTAAATATTTTTCATAATTATATATTTCGATTCTCCATCCATTCGGGGAGGAAAAGGATTCGAGTTGACAAAGGTTTGTGCAGATTGTGTAGAATCTTCGGCGGTAAAGGCCGACACAAAGTCTGTATTTCAAGCGATTAATTTGAATTTGGCAGTTGGAGTGGATTTTTCCCGCACAAAGGTCGACTAAAGCTGTAGAATTTTTTTTCAAGAATGTATACTTTATTATATTTTCTAACACTGGGAATAGATCAGTTGATGTGATTTTGAAAAAGAATCGGGGAATCTTTTCATAGCCTCTCTGTTTTTTTTTTTTGTTAAAATTTGCTAGTAAAATTAAAATGGAGAAATCAACCTCTATGCTTAATAAAATTTACCATAGAGGTTAATGCTTAATATATTAAGCTTAATAAAAATAAATAATGTGTGTGGTCTATGTCTTAATGCAACTCTTAAAATGTAAAACTCAGACAGTTTCATTTGCCCTCTTTGACTGTTTAATGTATAAAATAAAACCGTTTAAAAAATAAAATCGGTTATGAATCGCGGGGCAACGGAACAACACCGGATTACAAAAACAACTTTCTTCTCCCCCACTCCCTCCCCCCCATTGAAAAGCAGGAGAGGCGACGGGAAACCTTTGCTGATGTGGTTTGTCTAGAAGAATCGAGATCTTGCTGTAGGTCTGTGAACTTAAAAAAAAATCCTGGTGGAGGGAGGTTCATAACCTCGAATCAGATGATCGCAGTGGGGAAGGCAAACAAACGGAGCAACGCTTTTAGTTCGCGCACGCTCCGCCAGAAGGCCAGTTCGCTCACTTTTCAATCGTTTTGACTTATATGTGATTTTCCGTTGTTTTTATTTCCTTGCGGTTTTCGGCTTTTGTTTTATCTCATTTAGGATATAAATGAGTCTACTGTTAATCCCCGCGACCGGTATCTGGCTCTCACATTGGAAGTGGTGATTTCGAGTGAGTTGGAAAAGTTTTCTCTCGGGCCGTTCAGTCACGTGGTGTGGGGCTTTCTGCTGGCTTTGTTAGGCTTTTTAAAATGGCCGCCGTTTGTTGGTTAGGTTTCCGGAGGGAACCGTCGTTCTTTTATGGGATTGCGTTCACGGAACCGCTTCGGGTTGTTCTTTGATGATTTTTAAACACGGGTATTTCCCAACAAAAATTGAAAATCCTCACAGAGCCGGTTTTAATGAGCCACTGATCCAATTTTCGAGGAATGAAGACAGTGCAACAGAGTTAAAAGCTTTTAAAAATCATAATAACGCAAAGAGCTTTCAAAGAAGTAATATTACAGTTAAGAAGAATATTTTCCCATTAGTCGTACTTTATGATTGTATTATTTTAAAAATGGTTTCACAAAGGTTTTCAAACTCTTTCCCATGTTGAACTGATTTTAATGTTGATAATGTTTGGTAACCGAAGGGGTGTTAAATAATTCTTCCACTGATAAAAGCAACCCTAAAACGAGTAAACTTTGTTTTTTTTTCCTTCGAATCTGTTAAGAATTACGGCCGCCAGGCTTTTGCAACCATTGCGGGGAGCGGCTGACACTGAAAAATTATATTTTCATACTTTAGCGAACATATTATCAAAGTATACCATTTAGGGGAGGAAGAAAAAGCGAGTCTACCCTCCGTAGAAATACGAGGCTGGGAATGAATAGCACGCTTTTAAAAGGTCAAGTTGCCTTCCTTTTTTTTTTCTTTCCTCCTGCGACCAATGAGGATTCGCTTTCATTCTCTTTTTTCTCACCCTTATTGCATCGCCTGAGGCTGGTTTTTATTTTTGAAAAGCACCCTCGTCCTTCAATAGGGGTATTAAAATAAGTTTTAGTCTGAAGTGACAGAGGTTTCTCTGTCGGACCTCAGCACTTATTAATGGGCAGTTTTATCCGTTTTTAAGGAAATGAGGGGAAATTATGGCAGATAAGGGTTGCGGCCGCTCTCTCTTAATCGTTTTTCAACTCAAATGGTGTAATTAAGGATCGACGGTCGATTGCAAATTGATAAGAGCATTTCGAAAAGACGTAGGGTTAATTAAGGTCTCTCTTTCCTGTTGAGGGAGAGAATCAAAGGTTCATCCGGGGGGAAAAACACACACATATGTGAATTGAGTCGGCTGTGAAGCAGCGGTCATGAATAGGTTCCATTCAGGTACCTGCCAATGTTCTCTTTGAAGGACAACGTAATTTCTTTAAATGTCAGTGGAATCGCAGGAGTGACCTTGCAGATTTTCCTTTGTTATCGCTGCCACTATTGTGGATAGGTTTTTTTCTTTTTGTATTTCACAAAATTTCTGCCCGAAAAAATCCCCCAAAAAAATGGCGAAGTCGACCACAGTGGTGGAATCCTTTGAAAAAGTAAATGCAGATAAATTTCGCTGTCGTTGTTGGAATCTTATGAATGTCACAAAAACATTGAATTTTTTTGCTGCGTGTCAAAATTATATTTTTACCGTCCTTAATTTGTTTTGATTCGAACTGTCTTTTCGAGCAAATGCACTATTTTACGATACCTTTTGAAATATAAATTGAGTTACATTTGTGGGAAAGAGTTGCCAATGCGAAACAAATACAGTAAATAATTTGTGCTTTGATCGAACCTGGGTCATCTTCGTAATCGTCTGTGGCCATTCAATCGCTTTTTAAAATGGGATATTTGGAGTTTCTCTCATCTGTGTTCCCCGCCCAGTTTCCAAGAAGCGACAATATCATGTAGAGGTTGCCTTAGCGCGACTCGTCGCCGAAGCACTTTTATTTAATTTAGCCAGAGAAGCCATGAATCATGGCCTGAATCATCTGTAGATTATCTTTGCGACATTTCTTTTGGGAGGCATCCACTTTTCAACGAGTTAAGAATCAGCCTGAGCCCGGGGTTTTTTTTTTTTTAAGTTAAAAAGCACAGAGTGATAAGATATGTCACGCATTGTTCGTTTTCGTACCCTTTCGATCCGTTCGGAAGGAAATTGAGGAACGTGTGCGGTGCACACTCCTCGGGAGAGTCACCATTATTTCTTTTCGCTGCCCTTTTGAGGTATTATTTTATATCCTTCTCTTGTTTCTTAATCTATTCATCGTTCTGCCCCGTTGCTGCTCTTTATGACGATTTTTCACAGATTAGATTACCATTAAGTGCGAAATGTTAGCATTCACGCAGTCCCAGCAGAATGAATTTTAACTCGAGCGCACATTCTTATATTCAGTCTGATTCTTCTGTATTTCGTACAAAGCATTCTTTTTTACTCATTTCATAAACCGGCATTTTTCTCGGAATGAAAACATTCCATAATTCGATTTCCCCCATTCGAGGAAACTTTCATTTTGAAAATCTCAAAAATAACAAATAAAATTTTTCAAAACATTACACACACCGAAGTTTTCAGTTTTGATATAATCCCTTTTAAATTGGAAAAAGGAAATGGAACTGTAAAACCTAATTAAAATCGTTAATTAATCAAATCAATCCCATTGCGCTCGTACGCGAAAAAGATTTGTGAAAACGGTGATCTCAATTTAATATCGTTTTAAAATTCGGGAATCGCTTCCCCCTCGGATTTAAGGTAGGTTCTCCTCCTCTCTCTCTCTCTCTCTCTCTCTCTTTTGGTAATTAGCAGAGATCGGGGGATTATTGTTCGCACGAGGTTTTATATGAGCCTCCAATTGCCACATGCGAGTGCGCACAGCCATGAAAGCAAAGCATTCGAAAATGTTGTGTTTTCTTTGCAAGGCCAAAGAGGACGACAGATTTTCGAGACCCAAGGAAAATAGTAAAATGTCTGACCTTGATTTAATTATACGGTTTGACCTATATCTTTGGAATGCTGATAATGAATAAGAATTCCCATGCGAACGATACAAGTAAGCGAATGACGAAACTTCTTTTCAAGTTTTCCTGTGTATTCGTTTTCGCCTTTTTTTTTTCAATTCGGTTATTACCTGAAAAGAAAAGGGAAGATTATTAAAGGATAATTAATTCGGTTACCGGATTCGGCTGCGGTTCTCTTTCCCTTTTGGAGAAAATTCCCCCCCCCCCCCCCCCCCCGCCATTTTGCCAGTTTTCGGTTGTTTTAATTGGTTAAAAATAATTAAGAGCCTTTCGGCTTGGGAACAGATTATCACGAAAATTCATTTGTGGCGCTTTATCTGAGATAAACAGAACAGAGAGAGAGAGAGAGAGAGAGAGAGGGTCGAGGAATGATCTCCCCGGGGTTTAATCATCGGAGCTGCAGATGCGATAAATAATAGCAAAAGGAAAGCTTTATTATTAGGGGTAGTTGGGGGTGAGGGAGTTAATCGATAAAGGGGACACGGAGCAGGAGAGGGCATATAAATGTGGAGGAAAGAAGAGAGAGGTCAGGACTGGAAGTAATGTTGGAGGGAATTTAAATGGGGTAGGCCTGGACGAAGGGATGAAGGGGGTGAAACGGAAGGGAGAAAGTCCGAGTGTTTAAGTGCGGTTAATGTGAAATTCATCTTCGCGCGTTCATTTGTTTAGTTCTGAAGGTGTTGAAACGGAAAAGAGTTTGAAAAAAGAGGAACGAAAGGGTTAAATTACCGCTTTATGAAAAGTGTAAAAAAAATGCATTTCATTGGTTATTTTCAGATTTCCAGTTTTGAGGAAAGCAAACTTTGATAACCTCCACTGATTAGGAAAAATCTTTTCCCTGATTAATACGTATCTTATCTAAGCGCATAAGACGCGACTCTAAGAAGAATCACACCTTCGTTGAATTTCATGGAAAGCAATAGTTCTATACACGTACCTTTTTTTCTCTCTTTTTAACAGTTTAAACAGGATGCATGTCATGGAGGAGGGGAATGGTAAAGCAACGGCGGATGCAGCGGAGTTACCGGGAGCACAACCTGACCTGCCCAAGAAGGCGAGCACTGCCGGGAAAGACGTGGAAGCGATCGCCCCCACGGAGGAGCCCAAAGGGGTGTCCAAGAGCTCCTCCCCCGTGCTCAATGGCGTCCTCACCGAATCCAGAAGAATTTCAGAGGAGAGGAACTCAGTTGAGTTTGAGAAGGACGACCCGGCGAGCGAAGACGGTAAGGGACCATTCGGACCAACATGCAGAATAACAACTGACACGTGGGTTTGGGTTTCCAGGATCGGTCAAAACGCCTACAAGTATTGAAGTGAAAAAGGAATCGGAGGGAAAAGCGGACCAGGGCGCCGAGGAAGAGGAAAAGGACCGGGAAAAGAGCCTGGAACCTCAAGATCTCACAGTCACATGCACCCCCAATTACGAAAACCTCCCGAAAACATCACAAAACGAAAAAAATTACGCAAATAGCAAAGTTATCAGTATTTCAGTGGAACAGTGCCAAACGAACTCGAGTCCAGTGAATAGTATTCCGGAAGACTTAAAAAAGCCGAAGCCCGTTGCCAGTCGAAAGAGGAGCAACAAAAGCACTGACAGTGAGGAAAGTTTTAAGTCGAGTTTCAAACGGTCGAAGTATTCAGAAGCGGGTTACGACGAACGGGAAAGAACGGTTAGTGAGTACGTGGAAAAAGCGAGCGGCTCCAGCCTGGAGGAGCTCCAGATGAACACGGAGAAACTCCAGCAGGAAATCCACAGTCTAAGTGCTTTAGCCAGGGCGAAAGAGCTCGAGTGGAACGACATAATCAGACTGAAGAAAGTCAAAGAGGAGATATACCTGAGGCTGGTCAGGAAGAAACAGGTGATGCTGCTGTCCATGAGCGGCTCAGGGCGGATGTCCGACACGGCCAACTGGGACTTCGCCTCCGAGAACAGGATGTCGGACTTCGTGACCAACGACGAGGTGTCATACAACCGAATACCCTCCTCCGTGTCTCCCAAACCCCCGCCCCGAATACCCTCCAACCTAACCATAACCAAAAGCCAAAATAACTCAAATCAAAATCTACAAAGGTTCCTAATGCAACAGCCTCAGAATAACTCGGATTCAAAGTCGAACGCTTCTCTCATGATGGTTCCCATCGTGTCTTCGACCCCGATTTCCATCTCGTCTACTTCGTCATACCTTCAGAGACCTCATCTTCCGACCCCTCTTAAAATTCCAATCCCCGACAGGGAGAAGTTGAAGGGGTCCAACAACCGAAATGTCCCCGTACCTATATTACCCAAGCTAAACCAAAACGTTAACCATTCTGTAAATAACCACAGCCCTCCGATCGGCCGACAGGGACCGATAGTCGACGTCAAATCCATTATAGCTGACTACAGACAGAACCACCCTGAGCAAGTGCCGAGGAGGGGGAGGCGACCGAAGGGTCAGCCGTCGCAGAATTTCGCGGACACGATGATGTCCTCCGGGAGGGGAGTCCTCAGCATGTCTTCTCTGGCCCTGGGCTCGGGCGCTCAGGTGCGGACCGTCGGCTCGAATTCGGACCTGTCGGGGGCTCCCGGCCAGAACAGCCAGGAATCATCCCGGCCGTCGAGCGCGGATTCCAACAGGAGTTCGTCGAACGCCCCGAACGAGATAGCGGGAGCCAGCGGCGTAAGCTTTAAAGATGTCCTAGTCCAGTTCGCAAAAATGTCTCAGCACCAGCAGGGCAACGATCGGAGGAACTCGACGCCCCCGGGGAAGTCGCAGCTGTCCTCCAAAGCACCCCCTTACCCCGAGGTCACCCTGCATCCAGTATTACCAGCGGACGCTCAGTCTCCGCCGAACCCTTCTTCGTCGCTTCTCCACGGGATTTTGACGAAGAACAATGGCGGTCGGAACGAAAATCAAATCAATTCGAGAAGTACAACATTTTCACCGACGTTGGCCCGCCTCCTGACCACCCCCGACAGATCTTCCATATCAACCACCCTGACGACGGCCTTGCGGGGAAGCGGCACCAACACGACGACTGCCAGAGCAGGTGCAGGCCCTGTTTCCATTTCCGATTTACTGTCTACCTCAAAAGTAAGTATTCTTCTTTATTCATCGTTTTTTAATCCTCTTCGAACATCCCCAAAACGCTATTATTTTGTATACATTTCAGAACAGAAACGAATTAACAATAACTCCCATTATTTCTAATCTTCAGGCAGCCAAACTGAAGGAAGACGTGGCCAATGCTTCTGTAAGTATAACTCCGAACGAAATCCTCATCTCAAACGAGAGCCATTAATTACGGTGTTATCTCCTCAGGATGAAGATCCAGATGATAATGCAGACAGACTAGTCATTGACGAGTCAGAAGAGCAGGACACGAGGGGCGACGAGGAGGAAACGGAAGGAGAGAGCGTTCCCGAATGTCAGGGCTGCCACCTGAAATCCGCGCAGTTCGTTTGCGCGGGCTGCGGGAACCAATGGTACTGCAGCAGAAACTGTCAGGTAATCGCCTCCTCCATACCTTCTTGGAGATGATTAGGTCATGAGTGATTTTAATAACGTGAATCATCTTTCAGGTGACCGCCTGGGACGAACACTCGGAAGTATGTTCCGGTTAACCAACTGCCACTCTCTGTACCGAGTGAAAAAGTCACCGTTAAAAGGAGCCAAAGGACGAGAGGAGGGGAAAAGACCGATTTTTGAGAAAAACTTTCGATTTGTTCGGTGGATAGAATGTTTAAGGGACGCAGACGACCGAAAAGCAATTTTAGTGATTTAATTATTTTAAGATGTGCTAACATAAGCAGATTTACTGCATAGAATCCCCGAGTTGAGGTTCTGCCATTTCTTCCGTGATTTCAGTGTTCACCTTTACAAAATTGCATTCATTTTCAGTTGATTTGTTGGAATTTTTTCTAAAAAAAAATTTATTTCTTGGAAAAGAGTATTGATTTATTAATTCCTTTTATTAATACATAGAAATATCGAAAACATTTTCGGCGATTAAAAATTTTAAGGGATGGAAAATAAGGGTTGATTTCTTTTAGTTTTGGAATATTATTGGATATTATTTGTTTAATTTTGTATAGTATTCTGCACCAGAATGACTTTTCAACTGGAAAATACTTTTCTAGATAAATGGCTTTCGGAAATACTAAACTTTCTCTGATATTTTTTTTAAAAATTTACAATCATTAAGATTTATTTCGTCAATTATTTATTGTATTCGTGGCATATCTTCATATCTGTCTCCTAATGTTGTCTCCAATGCACCTATGCAGGAAATGCACCGCTTTAAGATTTGTATTTCTGAAATCAATGAAGGCTTAAGCAAAAGCTGATGAAAGCATATCGAAGGCCGCTTTAGATAAATTTAATCCTAATTTATGGTGTTTGGCTAAGCTAAATGAAGTATCTATCTTGTCAGTATTTGACGATGATGTGGAGAAACTAAAATTAAAATGATTTATCAACTCGCGATAAACATTTTGTGGTCAATTGTGTGAGACTTTATCGCGTCGTATGTAAAACCTTTTGCTTACATTCACGGCAGTCAATGTGCAACAAAATGGATGCAATTTTAGGTTAGATTTTCATTTCAAGGACTTTAACATCCCAAATCTCGTCATAATCGTCGTCTTCTGCTTCTTCCGGTTGTTGTATCGATGGTTTTTCCTCTTCTCTTTCAGAATGATTTTCTTCTTTAACTACAGTCAAACCCTCTCCTGATTTTGACATCGGACTGTCTTTTTCTACTCTCTTGTCTCCGCTTAAAAGCTTAATTGAAACCGGAATGTTATCATCGAACAAACTTTCATCCGATCCGTAAGCAGCTTGAATGGTAACCACAGCATCTGAAATTATTTGTATTATTCCCAGATTTTTGACCCAAACGATGGGAGTGAATGTATACATCACCTTTTTTTCCTTCAAAATCGTTCCTTTCATACAAATGAGTTCCCTTTGTGAGTCTTTCGATGACTGACGTAAAGTGTTTGCTCAGTTTGGAGGTGTCCGTCTGTGGCTCCAGCAGGACTTCACTTGGTTTTTGCTGATCTTTTGCTGATTTCGCCAAAACTGTTCGGAGGAGATACGACAGGGCTGCTTCTTGAACTTCCAACCATCCCTAAACAAAACTCAATTAGAAGTGTGTGATTTTATAAAAAAAATAGTGAGTAAAAACCTGCCTGATCGTCCATATCTTGAACATGCGGATTGAAGACCACCTTTAGAAACCTTAAATCCTCCTTTCTAATGGGTATTAACTCCAGAAGGATAATCATTAATCGACATAAGGATCTCAGACAACTCCTAGAGAAATATAAATCCTTTTCCGTCTTTTCCAGTTCCTCGATTGAAGATTCGATCATTTTGGAGGTGTCTTTTAGTAAAATATACAAATTGGAGGCAGACTTCGGTGTTACGTCTTGTAACTTCGAGAGTAGTTTTTTCTGAATGGTGATATACTGAGATGTCTGTTTCGATAGGGTCTCTTCCAAAGCCGTTCGCTTTCGTATCAAACTGTGGTGAAATACAATCGTTTCAAAAAACTGTTCCAAAGGTAAAGGTGCAGAATAACTTTCGTTGAAGTCTGATTCCTTCTGATAATGAGTTTTCAGCCTTTCTAATAATACTTTCAAAATTATGGTAATGCTCGCGAGAGAATCGGATTGCACGCGGTATCTTTGGGATGATTTGGCCGCCAAAATACTGACTGTCTCCCCCGAATCGAACTTCAACCCCATTGCGTTTGCAGAAGTGTGTTCGGATGTGAATTCCCGAAAAAGCTGGTTTATACCGCAAACGGGTTTATTGCTGATTATGGTTATTTTATGTCGGCTTTCTTTCACCGGAGCTGTGTCTGACACAACCAGATTTAAAGGCAATGTGCCGCTTTTCTGAATGGAAGTCGTCACTCCTTCGCTTGTTACATAAGTGATGACTATGTGCATTGTCAGGCTGGAAATAATGCACGAATCTTCGACAGAAATTGTATTTTCTATGGAAGTTTCCCCACAGCAATCGAGAATGGTCATGTTTTTATTTTTTACAATAAGGGGAGGCTCGACCATGAACAAAACTTGAATTTTGTTAACAAGACTATGGGTAACTATCGTGAGAACCACATTGCAATTTTTGGAACCGTTTTCGAGTTCAATTTTGTTGATTTTCAAATTCGCATCGACCAAATCGACGGTTTTCAGGTCCGCCATATCATTTTCGGATATTTTTCTCTGAAGTATCTGCAGATGCGACTGAGCTTTTTCAATGTCGATTTCAGGTTGAACGAGTTGCGGGATTAGGTACACAGATGGATGAGTTCCAATGTAAGCGATCTGTAGAAAGCCATCTTCCGACAGCAAAACTATTCCCCCGGGAAGACCGCTTATAAATACGCGGTTTATACACACGGGAATAAAATCCACTTTCATAGACCATTTCAAATTAACCTCTTCATAGATGTTAATAAATTGCCCTTCGTTTGCTATGATAATCATTAGATTTTTACTTTCCATCGCTAAATAGGTGCAAATAGCGACTGGTTTACTTTCCAGTCGTTTCATGAACACCATTTTCCCGTTCTCATTCAGCCCGTGCAGATTTCTTTCTGATAGAATAACGATGATGAGTCCGTCCTTTCTAACGGTATTTATATCCAGAATGCTTTCTCCCAAATTGTAGTCCCAGGTTTTGAGTATTTTTTTATCATTCGAATGACCAACGGAGGCGAGGGCTTCATAAGAGTAACATTCTAACATTAAAAAACCGTTTAAAAACAAAAATGAATCTGTCTTCTCGAGGTATGAAAAGGTTGAAGGAAGTAAAAACGCGGGTAGATAAAGTTGAAAAGCGAATGATTCTTGTTCGTAGAATGATAACAAACCGTCCAAAGATTGAATACAAACGAAATTTCGACCACTAACTCCACCGAAAGGGCCAACAACGAACGAATGAGCAGAATGTCGAAGGACGTGTTGATAAACTAATTCTATTTCCATTTGGTCTCCTACTTGTGTTTCTTTACTTTCTCTTTTCTTCAAAGCGTACACTGAAAATAGTCGAGGATGAAGAATAGCCAGGTAGCGATTCGGTGATCCTCTGAAATAAAAACGACACTTTAAATTTTAATTTAGGTATTAATCCACTTTCGATTTTATATTAATGGCTATTAAATTTAACTCGTAAGTGTTTAAACAGTAAAATAAAGTATTTTAATGGCCTTTAAAATGAAGTTGCTTCATATTAGTCAGGAATAATTGCGCCAATAAAAACCGTTTAAAAACCGCCATTTTGCCGCTGGCATTTTGTTTTTCTTGTGTTGGCAGCACTGCAAAGTGTAATTCTAAATGGTGGATAGAAAGTGTTTTTTACTTTAAAGAATGACTTTTCGACCTCCCAAGGGGAACTTGGGGAAAAAGCCGCTTTTAAAATTTTCAACTGAGCAGTGCACATATAAACACTACAACTGCTCGCAGCCTTGCTTGGAGAATTATTCACTTTGTGTGCGTCATATATTGGAGGACAAAAACGCGCCCTTTAAACAATGCAATTATATTTACACAGTAACAGGAAGAAGGTGTCCTTTGCCAGCACCGAAAGGAGAAAGAAATGAACGTCGGGAGAGTTACTGTGCCGAACACGTAAGGAAAATACAGCTGAGGCATCAAAAACACAGAGGGACTCCTCAGCCTCCGCTCACAAAGGAGAGGCTCCTTTCGAGCATTTCTCACTATGTCAAGGTCCCAGATGCCGGGAAAAACCAGACTCAGAGCAAAAGTCAGTTGGATGATGACAAAAACAATGAAAACACTTCATCGGCCCAAGAAATAACGTCGGATGCCAGTGAACGAGAAAATATTTTAATAACAAAGTGTCTGAATCCATTTGTTGATATAAATGCAACATCCATTAACAATTCTTTGCATAAGGTTTTAGAATATTGTAGTGAGTCTGACTCTGATATAGATGTAACTACAGTAGATAAAACAGTGAGGTATGTATATTTTTAAATTTGTGGGATCTGCTTTTACACATTTATAGAAATCGATTGCTTTTGAACTTATATTAATTAACATTAATTTTAAAAAAATTCACAATCAGCTTTTTTCTAATAATTATTTTCAGACATAAGTTTTACTTTAAAAATAATAAATATCATTTAAAGTTTTAAAAGTTATTTTCTGGTATTTATTTATTAATATGAATCGTTAATTGTGATTTGATTTTCTTTTATCGTATTTATTAATTTTTGCAATATATAATAAACAAATTGTGCTTATAATAATAAATAAATCAGTGGGTATCAAGAAAAATATGCTATATAAGCCTTTGACATTTCTGATGCATAAGCATTTTATTCAGTAAATTGTTCAAAGCAATGAACTTAAAATAAAATTAAGCAAAAAGTGGTTTAAATTGTTTTTTACTTTATACTGTTATAAAAGGTTTATCTCTAAACTGCAATTATGTGTTGCTAAAGGTAGTGATAAAATTTTACAGAGTGGAAACAAAAACTTATTTATGATTATTTATTTTGTTTTGTAATCTGCATTAGTTTTATTATGTTTCAGAGTAAAAGATGAAGACTCCAGTGATGCAGAAAGTGTGGATTCAGCAGGGGAAGACATTTTCAAGCACACCAATGTATATACTCCTGAAGAAGTGACATTAAGAACCAAAGAAAAACTAATCAGACTACAAACACTGTATATAGAGCAATTCAAAAGACTTCAACATGTCCTCAAAGAGAGAAGAAGAGACTACCTGCATGCTTTGCAGAAGGAAAAAGAAACCCTATGCTCCATTGCTGATCAACCTAAAGACACCATCAGAGAGCAAAAACTGTATGAAAAACTAAAAAGTCTAAATCACTACCACAAAAGATATGGAGTGGAAGCCATTCTTCAGAAGAAAGCATTGGAGAGGCGAACATTAGTCACAGAGGGAATTCCAAATAAGCAGTCTTCATCTTCAAAATGTATATTCACAGAGGGGGGAGTTAAGTGTTCATTGAGAACTCTGCCATGTGCAAAATACTGCAATAAGCACATATTGCAAGACACTCATCAGATGCTGTTCAGAGCTTGTGGGGTGAACAAAGGTGTTTCAACTTGCCAGGAACCGGTTCTGCACATATTCCCCAATGAGAACTGTATTTTTCACTTTAACATCCCCCCAGCTCAGTTAACTTACAACACACATTTGTCATCTGAAGATGAATTGGAGGAATCTCCTGTCAAACAAACTGGTAATTAGTATATATTCTTTACTAAGATTCCATTCCATTGTATATATATATATAAATTTCTTACAGCATTTCACTGCAGATTATGACATATGCAATTCTGATTTATTATTTGTTTTGTGCTGTTGTGGTTGTGCTTATTTTAATAACACCCTCAACATTAAACTGTAGAGTTTACTTTTCAAGAAAAAATACAGCTCAAAATGAACTCATAATTTAACACAATAACTCATGAGTTTTAAATTCTGTGAATTTATATATATAAGTGATAAGCCTTTAATTAATAACTAATAAAAGTGATGTTTTCTCAAATCAGAGAACATTATATATATATATTTTTGAATAAGTATACATAAAACAATTTGAAAACTTCCAAATAATATTTTTTGTTAGAAATTTAACAATTTTCCCTCAATTTCCTCTTATTTTAAAATTGAACCAATACTTAAAAGGGCAGCTGACAATAGATTTGTATATTCAGAAAATGTAAAGTTGAGATTGAAAAGGGTTAATTTAAATTTTAAATTAAAAATTAAATGATTTTTATTTGTTATTTCAAACAAAAATTCAGACATTATGGGGTGCAATTGTAAATTTAAAAAATTTTTACTTAAGAAACACAATTAAAATTCAATAAGAGCATTTTTGAAAAATATAAATTAATCTTTAAAAAAGTTGACCATTTATTATTGCACATTTATTTGTTGAAAATTAATGTTTCAAATATTCAGCTGTTATTTGCAGTTCAGAAATCTCAAAAACATATTATGAAAAATAATTTAAAGAAGAATTGTGTCTTTGACTGTTCGTTTATTAATTAAAAAGTTAAGGGAAAATTAATAATTTCTGTTTTAAAATTTAAACCAAATTAACAGTGATTGTGGTTCAGCAATAAAGCAGTGAAGAGTGTGACATCTGTCTGTGTTTTGCCTCAACAATCAATAAAACAAAATTTTGTGGGCATTAACAGACAGATTTTGGTGCAAATTTGCTTCCATTAAATTCTCTATAAAAGCAGGAATATCATTCAGGCACAAAAATGTGCATTTTTTCTCCTCTTTTCCTTCTTTTTTTTCTCCCAAATAACATTAATTACCTTAATTAGATTAACCACTTACATTTGGGGAAGTGAATTCACACTAAAATTTTGAACCCTTAAGTCTGATTTTTATTGAATTTTCAGAGAAAATAGAAACAAAACTTTTTAAAGCCTCAGAAGAATTACCAAAAATGGAGCCAATGGATGAGTTACCACTGCAGATAATGGAAAATAAGGAAGATGTGGCAACTGGTCTGCAGGAGAGTGAAGGAGACCATTTATATTATATGAATGAAAATTCCATAAACAAAACTGATATTTCACAAGATTATGTGAAAATATTTTAACTTTCATTTAGAAAAAACTAAAAAACTAAATAAATAACATTTTATATTCTCATTGTTTGTAATTTTTACTTTTAGAATTTTTAATGGAGGGTTTTTTCACATCCTATGTTTATTTGGGTTTGAGAATATTAATATAAGTATTTGTGATGAAAATAATTGGAAATTTCAAAGGAAAAAGAGAAAAGCAATGATACAATAAAATGTTTTTTAACAGAAGAATTAAATTGGGAATTGAATAAAACTGTGTAAAGTATCAATAATTAAGGTTCAATTAAATAAATATATATTTGAGACAAAATACAATAACAGTGTATTCTGTTAGGTAAATTGTATATTCTTCTTTGGCATTCTGATTCATTAATGTTCCTTTCTGGTATGTATTTATGATAAACCTCTCAAAACAAATTTTAAGATCAATTTGAAGTTTAGGAGATAAGGAGATAAAAGCGGAAAAAAGAAGGAAATCAAGTGAAATCACACTCAATGGGTGCATAAACGAAAAGTTCATAAGTTCGCTTCAATATTTAGTGCATCTGCTTAAAACGACTTACGAGACGAGAAAACCCTGACAAATCTGAAGAATGGGGGAACCTAATTGCACTTCTAAAAGTAAATGCGATGGTTCATAATTCAAAACCTTCTCATGAATTTCTGATTTGGGTGAGAACAGTCTCAAAATCCCTTTATGATTCCCAAGCAAAATACTTTGAAATTTATCATCTCCCAGCGTTAAGGTGATTAAACACTGCGAATCGTACATCTCATTTTCATTTAAGTTAACTGCCCACCATTCCCTCGCTCTGAACAACGACATCCTTATGTGTATCAAAAAACCCCTTTGTTGTTGCCTCGGAATGGCGGTCACCTGATCTGATACTCCAGGAGTGCCAACATAAAAACTAAATAAGTCCCTGCTTTTGTTTTTCCGTTTTGGGGATATTTTCAATATGGCAAATCTTCGCGTTCGCCACTGAAAAACCTTTTCAACTTTTTACTGATTCGCAAAATCTTTACGGAAATCATCATCACTCGCTTATTTTCCCAATGATTTTTGCTTCGTAAAAAAAAACAAATTCCCTTGATTCAATTACATTTGAAACTAAAATTAAAGATTACATTTTAAAAAACTCCGAGAGAAACATAAATACAAAAAGAGAGTTATCAGAAATAAATACACACCGTAAACATTAAAATACACAACACCACATTTACACAAATTGTTACCGCCGGAACTATTAAAAATATAACAAAAATAGGAGTATTTAAGAATGTATTAAGGGTGCATTTCCTGAAAAATATACAAAATGATTTGCATGGAGAAAGGGAAGAAACTGTAAAAAAATTACTGTAAGAAATTTTTTACTGTATTTTTAGGATTTTTTTCATAGACCAGTACAGACATTAGCCTAATCTGGCAAAGTAAAATAATTTGTAAAAAAAGCAAAACTTTGTAAAGTCTTGTAAAGAGTTTTAAAATAAATAAATAAATAAATTAATTAATTAATTAAATTTTAAATGTTCGTTGTATTGTTTTTTGAATAAAATAAATTTAAGAATACATTAATTCTAATTTTTTTTTAATTGAACATGAAGAATCAATGGAATCGAAATTTGTCAGACAAAACGTTTACAAAAAAAATATTTCAGTTCGAAATATTCTATAATTTTTTGTTATACAAAATTTATACACTTATAACTGCTGCTGGAAATTCAGTCTAAATCATTTTAATTTTATTTTCCGAATGAGTGTGATGTCCAAAGTCTAAAAAAGACCTAATTTTGAATTATTTAAGCTTCGCATTAAAAATTTGTTTTTTTCAGTCAAAAAAGAGGGGACGGAAAGTGTTCTTCTAATTTTAAACTGTATTTTTTGAATTTAAATAATATACGCGTTCGTTTCTGTAAATATAGTAAAATAACGACTGTATTGCAAAATTTTCTCATTTTTGGTACGTTTTAAAGATCATTGAAATTTATCATAAGTTGAGTTTCCACTTTAACGGTTTCAGAGTGTTTTTTAAGAGCTGAAAAATCTGTCACAAACCTCTGTATTAATATTTAAAAACATTTGACTCGAAACTCGGGAAATATAAGCCCTGAGAAAATTACATAGTCGTTTTACAGGAGAAAAGGATGAGAAGAAAATTTGAGGGGTTCGCGCGGATCAAAAGCCACAGTCAGCATTTCAGTGTCGCTGAATAAAGCGAACGCTTCGGTCGAGTGAATGCGCTCTTCTTTCTGTTTTTACCCAATTCGAAAACAGCGTAAGTGTTCGTCGGATTGTTCAGACTGATGTCAGATAACCGTTGGCTTTTCGGGGATTCTGTGGTCAGAAGGTGAATCTTCGGTGGGCGGTGACGTCGGACGACATAATTCAGCAGGTAAAACACCGAGAAGAAGTCGGAAAGGTGCGAAGGGAAGAAAAAAGGAGGAACGGGAGTTGTAATTTAGTTTAAGAGGTGTAAATTGAGGTGACTTTTTAAGTGACCAATTTGAATGAGATAAATTCATTTGAAAATCGATGCGGCTTCTTTCTTTAGCTTTTGAATAACTTTTTTGGATTCTTTTCTTAGATTTTACTATCGATTTCTTTTCGACTGCTGACAAGAAAATTCCTAACAAACTTGTGCTAATTTCTTTACTGCCAATTAGGGAACGCCAAATTAACCATTGGACTATTAAAAATAAATACAGTAGCGCTTAAAAGTATTTTGACAATACAAAATTTAATAGTTTCTTAGTTAATTATTTTTACGTAAAGATTTTACTATTATTTTAGGATTGCATTATTTGGTTATTATTTTGTTATTAGTTGTTATTTATTATATTTATATGTTATTTATTATTATAATTGTTGTTATTTTACAGTTTATTATATTATTATTACAGTGATTATTATAGTATATAATTATTATTATTATTAATTAGTATTATTTTGTTGTCAAATTTGTTAAGAATATACTTGTCTCATTAAAATAACAAAATATTTATTTATATATTTATTTATTTTAAAAACTCTTTACAAAAGTCTTTACTTGGCCAGATTAGACTAATGCCTTTACTGGTCTACGAAAATAAAAATTTCCTGAAAATACAGTAAAAACACAACTTCTTACAGTAATTTTTTTTACTTTTTATGCAAAACATAACATTATTTTTAATCTGCTTTTTCTTTAATACTCTTAATTAGTTCTATTATTATTAAAATAAACTCTGTTTCTTCTGTCATTAATTAATATTATATTTATAAATGTTTTAAAGCATTTCAATGAAAGCCAACGAAGTTTCAATTTGTAAATAACTCTTTAACGACAAATTTTGTATTGTCGAAATACATTTAAGCGCTACTGCTGATTTTCTTTATTCGTTAATTTTATTCAGAGTTTTTATGGACGGTTTAATTGAATAAAATGCGGAAACATAGTTTTCATCCGCTCTAAACGCGAAAGATGAAACACTTTCCGGTTCCGCCTTGTGAAGTCTTTTCAAGAAGCTAAAACCAGCATTTATTATTTGTCCGTTTCGGGAATAAACTTTTCCGGGGAAAATCACGCGTTGACAAATGGCATACATCGATAAGGAAGGAAAAATTTGAAAAGTTCAAAAACCCCATAAAAGAAAAAATGAAAATACGATTAATCCTCGACATGGTGCTCAACAAATGATTATTAGGATAGAAATCCCCTTTCTAAAAAAAGAAATACTCCAAGCAAGAGCTTTTAACTGCAAGTAAACAAATTTGAGAAATTGAGGGATCGCAATCGACATTTTGGGGAAACCATAGACATTACAAAACCTGAATGCATTTTTTTCCCTAATTCATTGAATATGAGTCTATGGTC
>JAQIBA010000001.1:2214063-2252297 GCA_028293925.1 Brueelia nebulosa
TAATCGTATTTGCGATATTTCTGCTTTTCCTTAAAAGCCAAACTCATTCGGAGTTCCTTTGACCTTTTATTGACATTTTCTCTTATTCTCAATGAAAAATGAGAAAAGGAGTTAACGAATTTGCAGAATTATGAAACTCATTGGGAAAACCACCGAAAAACAAGCGAATGTTTTAAGTACCTGTGCTTTTCCAGAATGATTAGCCAACACAATTGTTGTTACAAAAAGTTATACATTTCAAAGCGATTATTCCCAAAAAGAGTATTTTTATACAATCATCCCTTCATTACTTATCAGGTAACCGACAAACCGTTCAAATTAGGCATTGAAGGTTACATAAATTCCTAAGAAGCTGAAACTTTGTGAAATTGTTCAGAGTATAATTATACATAAAATGTCAAAATGTTGGGAAAAAAAATGGCGGAGGGTCAAACGACAAAAATATTAGTTTTCGGCCATTTTCAGCAAAACGGTAAGTTTTATCGTAAAAACAGCTCAGACAAAAATTGTAGAGGATAAAATTATCTACAAAAAATGTATTTATACTTTTCCTCCTAAGAGCCACCGTTTCTGAGATATAACGATTCAAAAATTTGGACTGAATTTTCCAGTTATATTTGCACATTTAACCCTTTGCGGTGGTATAAAATTTGTGTATGGGTATCTATTGGTCGGAATTAATTTGTTTGGAAAGAGCAGGGATACATAAACATAATATTCAGTTATATTTATAATATTTTAAGATGAGAGAATCTCTAATTACTCATAAATACAGTTTATAAAATATTCTTTGGAATTATACAAATCTCCATTTGATATTAGTTGATGAAAAGGTTTAATAGAAATTGAGGAAAAGTATAAACTGATGTAGGAATACATACAGTATAAGATTCGTATATATTACTTTTAAATATTTAATTAAATAATTAATTTAAATAATTATATACTTTTAAATATACTTTCAAATAATTTATTTGGAAAATTTATTATTTTAAAAAAGTGTTAATGTGTATCTTTTTTAATTAATTAATTTTAATTAATCTTTCCAGAAGGAATTTCTCAGAGAACGGAAAGAAAAGCCGGAAAATAACAGTGCTAAAATAACAGTTTCCCATTTTATTTACTACACTTTGCGGGGTTTTTATTTAACGTTGAAAATCCCATATAAGGCATAATTTATTTATTACCTCGTTCTGTACTGCATATGTTACCAAGTGTACATTATTTGCCACCCACTGCGACTGTGACCTTTGCCTGCTCTTGACAATCACAGTCTCACTCGCAATGAAAAACATTTTCTCGTGAAAAGTCTGTCTCTTTGTTTTCCTCCCTATAATTTATCCTTTTGAATCGTCGAAGGAAGAGAAAGAAAACTTTCAAAACTAAACTCCCAAACAATTGTTCAGCATAACTCGATTTCCCATCAAATATAACCGATGTTCGACATGATTTCAATGACTTCTTCTCTCTCTTAAATTATACAAAACCCTCGAAAATACTTCTTTTTAGCAGAAGACGGATTAAAATTTAGCAGCTCCGAAATCAATTCATTTCCTCTGTCGTTACTTTGGCGTCCCGAATTGTACAAAAAAATGTAAAGTAACGGCGTTTGTGTTTCTGAAACTCTTTATTTGAATACAGGAAAGAGATTTTTCGCAATTAAAAATTTTCCAGTTCGAAAAGGATTGTCGAAATTCGGTATTAGTAAAGGCAAAGCTCATTCATCTTCGAAGCTTATGCGACGCCATTTTAAATTTTAATTGGCACCACTTTTCAGTCTGACAGTTTTCGAATAGATGCAGATTTTCAGTGGATTGAATGTCCTTTGAGTATGCAACTGTGGGAAAGTGGTTGAAAAAGTTATGTATTCGGTAATCGCACAATTCCGAAGGTTTTATCTGAACATTTTTTAAAAAAGGTTTTAATCCGTTACATGAAAAGGTTTTCAATTACCAATGAAGCAGATCATCGATTTCCAGAGATCACCAAAAACTGATGGATTGATTTTTGGTGTAAAATCTAAATTTACCAAATTTTCCTGTTGAGTTTTGGAGAATTATAGTTTCACCCTTTTCTGTTTTCTCTGCCAACCTTTTAAGATTATCGGAATTTCATTTTGAACTGTGTCATTTACAAAAGTGTGCTTTTTCGAAAGTTAAAAAAGGGAAATTGGGGATAAAATTCATTAGAAAACTCCAAAGAAAGGAAATAAAGCGTTAAATAAAACAAAGGAAAACAGAGAGACAAAGTGATGTTTTTTGGGATGCAGCCATTTTGAATTTTTTATTCTCGAATTTTAGCCATTAATCTTGAATGACCTAGAATGTGTTTGCCAAATTTCAAATTTATCTTTGACTAGAAAGGATTCTTCATCCCTCCAACTCCTTTTTTTGGAATGTTTGAACTTTTAAGGATTACGTGGAAAACACCGCTTCGCTCAGACATCGCTGACAAAAGGAGTCAGACGGATTGACCTTCTCAGTTTTTATTGGTGTTTGTCTCTGTCCCGGTGACATCCTGTTTCTTCATCGGTCTTTTCCGAATAATTTTAAAAAAACCAACAGTAAATAAAAAAGGATTCTCCCATAAAAACTTTAACAATAACCGATGGGGTTGAAAAGGGGAGTTTTTGGCGCCAACGCGGCGCTGTATTCGAAGAATCCGCACCACTTTTCCTCCCTCACCTCAATTCATATTTGCGAATTTTTTCTAACTTCCTCATTTTTGCAGCCAATTAGAAAAATAATTCAGCAAAGCTTAAATTTCCCACTTGACTTTTGGGCAAACGCCAAAGTAAAAAAAAAAAAGGAACCGAATGAGAAAAATCGTTTTCACTGTATCATTTAATGGCTCCATTTCGGTATTTATGAGAAGTTTAACTCTTTTACAAAGAATCACCTTTTTTGGATAAAATTAAAAATTGCTGAGCAGGGAAAGTGATGAGGAGAAAAATTAGTTAATGCTTTCGTGGACGATTGATGAGGTTTCGGAATTGAATGGAGGAGGAAAAGGATGAAAAGCCAGAGGGGGTCAGAAGGAACACCGGAATTAAATTACGAATGCAAGAGCCGCGAATGTTTCATTAAAAAGGGAATTCGGGAGAGAAAACCCGAGAGGAAAACAGAAAGAACATTCTCACTCTCTATGGAAACGTTCAAATTAACCGGAAAAGAATTTATTTGCAATTTATGAAATCCTTAACATAAAGAATTCAAAAGCAGAACTCAACTTTGAATTATAATTCATAAACCGGATTTTTTTCAATGGAAAAATACTCAGAAAAGGAAAATCTATGAAAGAAATAAAGCCTTTTTTTTGAATGAATTAAGCAATTGCTGTTCAAATCCAATTGAATATTTTCACTTTTTACAAATTTTCTTTTTAATTACTTAATCTCCTTTTGGGCTTTTTACATTCGACTGTATAAATTTTTATACATTATTTTAGTCCAATCAAATTAGCTTAAAAATGAGGGGTGAAGTTACATAAGTTCCTAAGAAACTCAAACTCTGTGAAATTGTTCAGAGTATAATTATACATAAAATGTCAAAAGTCCTGAAAAAAAATGGCGGTCAATCCGAACTTTTGGATCGTTATATCTCAGAAACGGTGGCTTTTAGAAAGAAAAGTATGAGAACATTTTTTGTAGATAATTTTATTCTCTACAATTTTTGTCTGAGCTGTTTTTACGATAAAACTTACCGTTTTGCGGAAAATTGCGAAAAACTACTTTTTTTGACCTTTGACACCCGCCATTTTGGCATTTTATGTATAATTATAATCTGTACATTATACAGTTTCTGTATATCATTTACTCTATATATCATACATACTGTATTATGTATAATTATACAATTTCACAAAGTTTCAGCTTCTTAGGAATTTATGTAAACCTCAATGTCTAATTTGTTCGTACACGAAGTGTTTCCAGCATTTAGAAATGCACAATTTTTAGGTCAATTGAGCGAAGGTCGGAGTTTCGGAAACATTCCGCGAATTTCGGTCTTTTATCGTTGGAAAGATCTCCCCGAAAAACCATAGGGGGAAAGAACAGTCATATAAAGTATCTTTTCCAGACAAAAACTGTCGCCAGTTGCTTCGAAAAGACCGGATTTATGGAAATTGAGGTCCTTTCGAGTGGTAAACAGCCACGAAAATCACATGGAGAGCTTTTTTCAACTTTGTGGAAGTCTAAAGTTTTTTTAAAAAAATAATCGCCGATTTCTATGGGGTGGAGATTCTGTTTTTGCTTCATATTATGATCCACCAAAAATATGGGTCTTTTTCCAGATAAGGTTTTCCTTAATGAGCGCAAAGATAATGAAAAGTTAAAATAATAGTATCATATTTTGACAATACAAAATTTTTTAAGTGTTACATACAAAATTAAAATTCTTTAAAATATTTATTAATATAAATATATTATTAATTAAATAGCAGAAGAAACAAAGAATTTATTTTAATTATAATATAACAAAGTAAGAGTATTAAAGAAAAAGCAGAAGCTTAAGAAGAATATTATACTCTGTATATTTTATTTTAATTACGAAAGGCAACAAATAAATATATTATTAATGGTATTGATAACTAAATAATTCAACCATAATAAAATACTGAACAATATTTATTGTACATCATAATATACTACACAGTACTTACAATACAACACTCTATACAGTATATTACAATACTAATAATAATATACCACCCAGTATTTACAGTATTAAAATACTACACAATCATAATAAAATCTTACAGTAAAATAATTAACTAAAAAACTATTGAATTTTGTATTGTCAAAATACTTTTGAGCGCTACTGTATATATTTTATATTGTATATTTTACAATTTTTATCAGTTTTATAATTTATCAGGGTTTTACCATATAAAATATCTTTCGAACTATAATCAAACACATTTTAGAGTATAAAATTGACAGTCCGAAATAAAAACAGAGATAAAATAAGTCACAAATAAATAAATAAAAACCGACACACAGAGGCCTATGGGGAGGGGGCTAAAAAACAAGATAAAATAAAATAGATAAAATAACATAAAAACAGGAATAAAATAGGTTGAAAATAGATAAAAAAATAAATAAAACCAACGCACAGAGGCCTGTAGAGGGGGCCATTAGGAAAAATAACATAAAAAAAGAATAAATAAATAAATAAAAATAAAATAAAAACAGGGATGAAATAAGATACAAATAAATAAATAAATAGAACCAACACACAGATGCCTGTAGAGGGGGCTAAAAGAAAAGGATAAAATAAAATAAAATAAAGCATTCATGATTCTTTTAAAAAACTATTCAGTTAAAATAAGTGAATAACTGTTCAGCGGTGGGAGAAAGTAATCGATGCCAATGGCAAACACGGCAGTATCTCAGGCCACCTTTTCCTTTCTTTACAAATATTTTTCCCGGAAAAATGCATAATGACCCCAACCGCCTAATTAAGTACATGTCAGTCTTCTCTTCGCCGTCTCCCCTCTTCCGCCCTTTCGACCTTCTTTGTTTGATGAATTTCACTCGGGTCTTAAGCAAACTCAGCAGTCATCGCGCCCTCTCTTTCCTCCCCTCTCCTCCCCTTTCCTCCCCTTTCCCACCCGCTAAATATCTTCTGCCTTTCTATTTCGATAACCGTTCACAACTGATTAGGTCAGACGCGAGTTTTCCCTTTGGCACAAATTCATGCCAGGATTCACAGCTAATTGTTCAAAGGGTGAATTCGTGGGGGGAGTTTCCGTCCCATTCCCAATAATTCCCATAAGAGTCACACTTTCAGAGAGACTTAATATTTCTCCGATTTTGCTCGAAAGCTCTGCTCGACCTTTGCACCGTTCAAAGGTCAGGTTGACTTTATCTGAAAGCGAAAAAAAGGTTCTTTGTGCTATCGATTGAGCACAAAGAGTAATTAAACTGTTTCGTTTGGCACAAAGAACCGTTGCACTGGCTTTCTTACCATTGGAGGGCATAAAGTAAAATGAATTAAACTTGTTGTAGAGTTTTATGGTGGCGGGATAAATGATTGCTCGTAAAATACGTCAGGATTGACACCAATAAATAAAAATGGTGAATTCCTTAATGCGAAATGGACGCTCTGCGCTGTTATTTGCAATGGAAGTCCTAAAGACGATACAGTAAACATCGGATTGACCCATAAAAAGAGTTTCTCTTCGTTTTGGAGATAATTGAAACGAGAAAACCACTCTCGCTTTATACTGAAAATCAGAAGGACATTTAATCTAAAATTTGCAATAGTCTGAACACTATTTTGTGCTGTGCTTTGAAAATGGCTTATACAAATACAAAAATTCCCAACAATTAATTAAATTTGCTTAAAAATAATGGTAATATATCGTAAGATATATAATATATTAATTAAGATAAGTAAGAAGATATAATAATTCCGTAATATGATACATAAATTCCTAAAAAGTTGAAACTTTGTGAAATTGTTCAGAGTATAATTACAGTACACATAAAAAAAAGTCCGATTGACCTCCGCCATTTTTTCAGCCTCTTAAAAATTTGTCTGGACTAAATTACCGCAAATTCAAATATTAAATTTAATAAGAAAAAATGTTGAAATGAGGAGAAAATTTTATAGGAAAAGTAATTTTAATCCCGGAAAAATTAAGAGAAAAAATTGGGGCACGTGTTTCGAGGAATGGAGAGGAAGAAAAGCTGTAAAGGATTCAAAAGGTTTTTCCTTTCCTCTGCTCTGACTTTTCCAGATTCTTTAAGAACATTAAATACCGGTAATATGCTTCTGTAATCTTTCCTTGTGTAAATAATTTGTAAATGTAAACTACTTGAAGAAAAAGCCGAAGCAAATCTGTTCCGCAGCTCAGCTAACACGATTAAGAATTTAAACTTCTTCCTTCATCTTATCTTTGTCCCTTTGGTGTATCAGTTACTTCTTAAGAAAATTCATCCTTTTGCTCCGGTTCAAAGCTTCTTATCAGTTTTAACTTATTCGACTGACTGGTAATACATTTGAATGTTCAATAACCTTTGACTGTAGCTTTTGTAGGAAAATGTTATTCGAGAAGAGTTGGTCTTCTTTCTTCTATCCAAATGAAGAAAATTAACCCTATGCGGTCGTATGTGTACTCTCAGCCATCACAGCAAGGAACTATACGAATATATACGAATCTTATACTGTATGCATTCCTATATCAGTTCAAACTCTTCCTCAATTTCTATTAAACCTTTTCATCAACTAATATCGATTGGAGATTTGTATAATTCCAAAGAATATTTCAGTATAATAATATCAGTAATTAGAGATTCCCTCTTGTTAAAATATTACTGAATTGAATATTTATTTGAATGAATATTTATTATTTAATATAATTTGAATATTATGTATATGTATCCCTGCTCTTTGCAAAAGAAATTAATTCCGACCAATAGATACCCATAACCAAATTTTATACCACCGCAAAGGGTTAAAATTTTCCTCTTCTTGGAAAAGAAAAATATAATGAAAGGAAGATCCCGGAGAAGAAAAGGCAAAGTCGGGAGTATCTCCTCTCTCTAATTCGACGATCAAACAGAACAGAGTAGACGAGAAGCGTAAATGAGTTTTTTCAGTTTTGTTATGGGATTTATTTCTATTAAAATTTGCTTGCGGTTCGTCGTCTTTCCTCTTTTTTCATCTTTTCTGGCTTTCAAGAGAAAAGAAAAGAAACTTCTCATCTCCTCCCGACGACTGCATTCATTCGTGGATTTAGTTTTTATTATATAAATTTAGAATTTGTTTTATTTTAACAAAAAGCCGGATTTTAAATTATTTAGATTTAAAGAAAATCTCTTGGGAATGGGTTTTTTCTTAAGGAAAGAAAATCGAAGTTTGCTGTCTTAAACAGAAGAGGATCGATACTCTTCGAAAGGGAAACAAAAAGAAAAGAGCAAAAAATTATCTCTGCGGTCTGAAATAAACTTGAAAGACTTCCATTATTGACCAGACATGCGAAAAGAAAATAACTCCGGAGTTTAATACAATAAATGTGTCAGAAGATCTCACAACCGATGTGTTTCTGTTGCAGTTCCCGAATCGATCGCCGGAAAGTCTTCAGAGGAGTTCGGATGTTCAGGTAACGGACAAAGGAATCGGACAAAGGAATCTGTTTGTCACGAGGAAGTGAAAACGTGTCCGGAATGGGGAGGAAGTGCATTTGCAAATTTTTTATTTAAATGTAAATCAAGAAAGAGGCCGTCAACGGAAAGGGGTGTTTTAGGGGAGGTCTAAAAAAGCCAATTTGTTTCTTTAGTTTTAATTTATAAATTCCGGTCTTGGAAAGAAGAGATTCTGACTGGGACATTTTTGGCCGACGTTTCTCTAAGTTAAAACCTGATGACTTCGAAAGCTTAGTGTTTACTCCATCAGTGGACGAAATTAGAATCAAATCCTAGATTGTACTTTTGAGATACAAGGGTGGAAACGCGATGGGAGGTCGTGGTCACTTACTCTTGCACCATATTCAGGGGCCAATTTGACCCATTCAGAGTAGTTGCTCTAAGATGAAACTATATTCTATTGAAAGCTTGGATTGTGCTGTATTCATGGACAAAATTGGAAGAATGTGCAAGAGAACACTTTTGAGATATTTGGCCGCAAGGAAAATGTGTCATTTTTTGGGCGGGCTCATGGATGCAAAAACTTCCTTTAGGAATAGCGGACGAACGGTAACAGATATTCAATTGAAATTTGGTACATCGTTAACGATTGCTTCAAACATTGTTCAGGTACAATTTGAACGAAATCGGAAGCTTTCGAGGTGTCCATGATGGGTTCAGTGCAGTTGGTGCCCGCTGTTGACATGTGTAGTTTGGGAGGGCGATTTCACCCCCTCACAGTGCTTTCTATAAAATTAAACCAAATGCGTTTGAAAGCTTAAGATATGCTCTTTCATAAAATACCTATTAGAATAAAATTGGACGATATACATTAAGAGAAAATTGGCTCCAAAAATAGGCAAAAATCAGTTAAATTTGGTTCCCCGCCATCTTTGAAGTTCCATATCTTCCGAAATATGGGCTCTGGAACAGTCAAATTACAACCAAATTAAAGCGCATTTGATAGACTGTCGGCATACAAAGTCCAAATATTAAACGGGATTGCATAAAAAAGTTATGGGGACATGAAAATGACATTTTTCAGGGACGCACCAAATTTTTGTGAGTTTTCAAAGGCTCATAACTCGGAATCGGAAAGACCTAGAAGAATGAGTGATGCACCATCTTAAAGAGCAGAAAAAGTACTATTATAGTGCAAAAGCACGTCTCTGTAGGATATATACTTACCCCGCAATTGAGGGATGAAGTTGACCATTTTTATGTCAATGCTGATTTTCCTTCAAGTGACATAACAGGCGAACCGGATGGAATTTCGAAATTGAGTTTTGTTCATAAAAAATGCTACAGAATATTTGTGTAAAATTTTTAAAAAATCGGAGCTATAACCTTCAACAGATATATAATATTACGAAAAATATTAAAATCGTAAAAAGTTTAGCTTCCTTCCTCGGAAAAAGCAAACTGTGCTTACCCCTAAGGCTTAACTGAGTCCGAAACCCTTTTCTCCTTTTCTCAATATTATTCCAAAAACAAATAAACTGAATCGAAGCCAAAGATAGTTTTTTTTTTCAAATGAGAAAATAAAAGAGTCGTGTCGGAGACAGAAGTTTTACTGACAATAGTTTCACATCGGGGAATGCGCATTTCTCAGTGGAAATTAATCAGTAGATTAGTGTCTACTCACGAGAGTGGGGAATAACCAAAGTGAGCTGATAAAATTGATTTCATAATTGGAAGGTATTTGCAAAAATGGGACTCAGTTCGGAGTTTTCCGACGCCCACTGACGCCCGATTTGACTTTTCCTTCACTTCCCTCTTTTCCCTCTCATTCTGTTACTTTCCTGTCGACTCTTTTCACTTTCGCGGATTAGGTTTATCATCGTTTTATCCATCATTCCACTCAGTGGACGCGATTTGAGAAAAACCAGAAAAAAGCTTAGCCAACGAAAAATAAATGCTTCGCTTTTTGAAAAAAAAAAAATGAGTGTGAATTTAAGAGCTTCTTAAATTTGGGGTTTATTGTTCGAGCTTTGAAAGCTCTGTCCTCGAAGAGCCGTTTTCCGGGCAGAGAAGTGCTGCCGTTCGAATTCTGAAATCCTCATTATGTCGATGTTACTTTCATTTACCCCCAAATGTTTAATTTTTGTAAGTCTCTCTTGGAATCATTTTGACAGACTCTTCGAAATTGTTTTCATTAAAGAGGTTAACGACAGAAAATTAAAACTAAGAAAGTTTAAAAAAACATTGATGTGTTCTGTGACGAGTGGCAACAGCAAAACAAAGCGGACGTGAAACATATGCAGCAGGAAAACAGTCCAAAATCAACATATTTTCCTCGTGTAAGTCCAAACGGCCACTTTTCATATTCATTTCCGCAATTTACTTAACTTAGAAAAATGAAATACTTCGTCGCTGTTGTTACGAACGGTCATTTGGTTTCCGGGGTTTTCGGGAGATATACTCGACAGTTTCCTGGCAAAATCACTTAGAAAATATCTTAAAAATTTTAGACTGAATTATATTTTCATAAAAGATTTGAATTCGTCTTTGGTTACAAATTACAACGATAATAGAAAATCTGAAAAAGATATTAACCCTTTGCGGTCTTATGTGTACTCTCAACCACCACAGCAAAGGAACTATAGGAATATATACGAATCTTATACTGTATGCATTCCTACATCAGTTTAATACTAATAAACCCTTTCATCAACTAATACAATTGGAGATAACAAAATTTAATTTAAACAAATATTTCCTAAATTATATTTAGAAGTAATTAGAGATTCTCTCTTGTTAAAAGTATGACTAAATATTAGTGAATATTATGTATATGTATCCCTGCTCTTTCCAAAGAAATTAATTCCGACCAATAAACACCCATCCCCAAATTTTATACCACCGCAAAGGGTTAAATTTAGCAATAGGACTGACAAAAATTGCTAAATTATCACCATGATTAACCCTGGAAAGACCGGCATTTCAGACTCCCGCGAACGACCGCTGGGGTCCGCGCGGACCCCAGAGACTTTGCGCTAGTTTCTTTGTTTTTCTCGATGGTTTTTTTTCATTTTTTTATTGAAGGCGAATTAAAGGATTAATAAAAAGTCGAAAATGTAAAAATAAGCAATTTTATTGAATATAAAATAATTGAAAAACGCAACAAACATTAGTAAGATAAATCACTCATGTAAAATTTTTTTGTTTTATAACTTTTCGCTACATATTTTACAAAATACTTGAGAGTGTTCAGGACAGACATTCAGTTTGCAACGAGAGCAATGAGTTTTACATTTTTTGTCTTTAATTCTGGGACAAATGTGGCATCTTTTCTTTGTGGTAGAATCTGCAGTGGTAGCAACCTCAAGTTCTTGGAATTCTAAATTGACGTCGGCTAACTGTTTCCCTAAGTCTATTAAAAATTTTCTTCTTGGAAGTTTCTTTTCACCATTTACTGAGAGCCACAATATATAGGCGTTTAGGGCTGTTATGTCTATCATGTTATAAAACACAACCAATGGCCACCTTCGGGTCATTCTTTTTACCGAATAACATCTAGTCATTTGGTCCATGCGATCCACCCCACCTTTGGTTGCGTTATACGATAAAACAATTTCTGGTTTTTTCTGCTCATCCACTTTGTCATCATGATGATGTGTAGACAAAAGAGTGACCGCCTTGTTTTTTCTGGAGCAGTAAGAAACAATTGTTACGTCAGGTTGAAAACCAAACAAACTGGACCCAACTGATCTTTTACCCCTAATGAATTCTGGTGGAAGTTCGCCCTTGTTTTTTCTAATTGTGCCCACAATTGTTGTATTTTTGGTGAGCAAGAACCGAGCTAGTCTGATACTTGTAAAAAAATTATCGCAGGTTATATTTCTCCCTGTATTTAAATAGTCCGAAACAAGATTTTTCACCACCGTTTCACCCACATTTACTGCCCGTTTTTCCCCCGTCTCTCTGCCCTTGTAAATCATTAGTTTCAAGCAGTAGCTTGTTTCAGAGTCACAGAGGGCCCAAAATTTTAGACCATATTTACCGGGTTTGGCAGGTAAATACTGCTTAAAAGGGCAACGTCCACGAAAAGTGACAAGTTGCTCGTCAATGGTAAGACACCACCCCGGTTTATAACCCTCACCCAAGTATTTATTCCATTCTTGAAAAATGTCATCGATAGGCTCAGTTTTATTATCAGATCTGTGTTTTCGGCGAGCTTCGGCATTATCAAATCTAAGAATCCGTAATAATTCTTTAAACCGGTTTCGACCCATTATTTTACTAAAAATGGGTCTGCCATCTATTTGGCTCCACAGCTGACTAATCTCTTCATTTTTCGATTTGTAGACCCCAATCAGAATTAACACACCTAAAAGTCTCTTTATTTCCTGCAGGGTTGTATTTACCCAATTTTGTTTGTAATGCAATTGCCCCTCTTTGTTTGTCCATTTAACAATTTTTTCGAGTAATGAATTGCGGAAGAAAAAGAGGAACGCAGATTGTAAATCAACAATTCTAGTTTTTGCGAAGCGAGTTATCCCACACTGTTCAACTAGAATATCTTTTTTACTTTTTCTACCTTCCGTACTACCCATGGGGTTTTTCAGCCAAATTTCTTCTTCATTCTTGGAGAAAAACATTTCCGTTTCTTCATCAGGAAGGGGTTGAGCTTCGGAATCTTCATCATCACTGCATTCTCCTTCTTCTGAGTCACATGAAATAATCCTATCTATTTCATTGTCACTGCAACTTTCACTACTCTCTTCATCAGATTCCTCCAAACTGTCCTCGAGAATCTTTCGTATTTCCTGAGGTTTCAGTTGCCTAAACAAAATGTGACATTTGTGTATCCAGTCTAATTGTAAATATGTTCACCAAAGGGTATATTTGAAATTTAAGGTAAAAGATTACTCACCTGCACATGGTGACTGGATGTTTGATTTTTTTCTTTTTGTTTCCAAAAATCACAAAAAAAACTAAATGACCGCTATGTTACAAAACCCTCAATTATTCAGAACCAAGCTGTTGGGTGATTTGCTTCTGACTGTTGACAAAGTCCGAATTTAACAGCGTTTTCGAGTTTTGATGAAACAGCGAATATGGGGGCATAAAGAGCTCAGAACAAAGAAGTCAAAACAAAAATGAACAAAGAATATGACTCTTAAGAACAGTAAGGCACACATTTTGCGAAAACCAATGCTCGACATTGTATCTTTCTCTATATAATTTAAAATCTTTTTAGATAAACAAGCTAGAAGAGCTGTTTTTGCATTTATTCGGCACCCATTATTCATTATCTATGAGATTTGAGCGCCCAAGAAGCGTGGGAACTTGAAAATCATAGGAAATAGTCTGGGGTCCGGACGGACCCCAACGGTCTTTCGCGGGAGTGTAATTTTTTACTCGGAAACTAGAAGGAATTTTGGAAATCTGAAAACACCGGGTTAAAGCCTGAAAAAAGTTAGGAAAAGTCACCAAATTTCAACATTTTACAATGACAAACAAAAGAGCTACAGCGGAAGAAAAACCGCTTTGGGGTCCGCACGGACCCCACGGTCTTTCTAGGGTTAATAAGATGAAGTTGTTAATATTCGAGCATTAATGAATATGCTGATTAGAAGTATTCTTTTCGTTGTTAATATTTTTTTGCTTTCTCTTTCTTCTCCATTTCACATTTGATGTGTAATCCAAACGCGTAAATCCTGCGGCTAAAACTTAATGTGACCTTGAATACCAAATAACCGCAAAGCTATAAAAATAAACCGCCTCAATGCCCACTGGAAGAACTTCTGCTTGTTCAGATATGGACAACAATGTCTGCTAAAAGGTTGGCCAAAACAAATGGGCGTCCAACATCTCTTTTCCGAAGTACAGATATTTGTGAAAGCCTAAAGGTTTCCCCTTTCTATCATTTCTCCTCAAAATCCAAATTTTGAATTTCAAAAAACACACAAATCAATGAAAATAGTCATAAGAGGTTTATTTAAAATTTTATTTCCGTAAATGAAAACTGTCCTCCGTTTGCTGTTTTCCCCTCCTAAATTGTAAAAGTCATTTTCTCTATTGCCTTTTCTTAATTGAAACCATTTTCCAATTAAAATTCCTTCGCTCTCTTCTAATATGGAAATTTCATCTCAATTTTATTTCCTTTAACAAAACTTTTAAATACACTCAAAACGAGTGACAAACCTTCAAAAAGTTATTTCTCCAAAATGGTGGGACTTTTAAACAACGAAACATTTTTTTCCGACCGCAAAATCCTGCAGCAGATGTTTCAAAGTTCCATTTATTGAACCCATTTGTTTTTTAAAGAAATTTGAAAAATTTAACAAAAGCAATTTGTCTCAGAGTTCGACATTTTACTTAAAAACGGTCGATGTGGTAAAAAAGTGTAGCATTTAATTGGGTTAAATATATCACATTTTTCAGCAGTTTTTGAAGATTATCGCTCCTGAAGACTCTTTCAGTTGAAGTTCTCCTCGAGGAGAAGTCAGAACAAATGAGCTCTGTGAGATTTCGATTCTAGAAATTTCTAAAGAGAAACTGACCGTGAACGGGCAATGTCAGGCACAATCCGAAGGTTCCAATTGTTTATTTAGGCTCGAATTTGTTTCTGCCATTTGAAATTTTCTTACTGTAAACATTCACAGGTTGAACGGTTATTTTTAAACAGAAACCGTTTCAGTAATTAACTGTAAAGATTAGTTTAAATGCCAAAAAATCGTGGTAAATTTTATGGCGGATGATCGTCTTCTCGAGGAAGGTTGACAATGAGGAGGAAGTTTGAGCTGAGGGGAACTCGGAACTAATTAAAAGTTTATTCGGGATCACATCCCGGCTCTCCCTTGGGAGTCGATTGCCAAAAGTAATGCGAATCCAATTCTACAACTTGATAGAAACCGGAAACAGGTGAAAAAATCATTGCAAAAGTTTCAGAGCCTTCGAAAGGAAGAAAACGATTAAATTTCCCATTCATCTTTTGCCCGAATCCCTCACATTTTAATAATTACAACATTTGAGGTTTTTACCTCTAAAATTGGAACTGTTTGTCAATCTGAATTGAAAAACCGTCACTGGGAATTTCCGAAACTGTCCTCTAACGCCCTCTGGCGACTTTTCGCCTAAACTCACATTAACGGTCATTTTGTTCATGAATTTTCAAAAAAAAGGGGGTGGATTGAAACATCGGCGCAAAATAATTGCACCCAACCACTGATTATTCATTTTATATTAGTCAAATGGAAGAGGGATATTACCAAAGAGATTTGCTGTTTCACGGCGGCCATTTTTGTTTTGTCAGACTTAAACGCTTATCAGATCAATAATTGCGGAGTTAATGTGACCCCCAAAGGGTGCATTCAAAAACTAATATTGAATTTCGAATCGAATTATGCGTTCAATCCGGCCCACAGTTCGCCTCGAACTGGTCAAAGGTCAACAGCTCTACAGAAAAAATAATTAGAGTAATCAAAGACTAACAGCGTGATTACGATAGCTAATGAGAGCGGCGCATATAAATCCGGACTGAACCTGCCGAAGGAGCCAATCACCGGGCCGAACGCTAAGAAGAGGCCCTTCTGCCCCTGTCCCTTGGGCCCCCACGGCCATTTCACAATCCGCCGCTCGCATTCCCGACCTGGCCGACGTACCTGTGCCTGGGGAATTCGTAGCTGGCGTTCAGTCGGTGTCCGAGGGTCGGTTGCTTGCATCGCTGCCTTTGTGTGTGTCTCCGAGGTGACAGAGTGGTCGGTGTGGTCGGTGGAAGTGCGGGAAACTCGTTTGCCGGTCGGTGGTGGTGTTGGAAGTTGAGGGGAGTGAGGGTGAGAGGACAGAGGGTGAGTGACGACTTGAATTTCGCGGTTAGTCTTTATAAGGCGAATATGTTTTTGCATTCCAATAATGAGAGAATTCGTTTAGCAAGTTTTTTGCTTTCCAAGGAAAACTTCTTTTCGTGGGCAATTTATATTCCGCAGTGCGCATTAACGGCGAAAATTTTTAATTTATTATTTTTTTTAAGTAAGAATTTTAAACAGTTTTCGTAATTTGTTTGGGTAGAATTTATTCAGGTGAAGGACGGAGGGTTGTGAAGAAGAAAATGGGGGAAAGCATCTTCCTGGAGATTGGACAGAATCCTTTCCACCCCTCATGGCCCAACCACCCGTCCAGATGGAAATCTGCTCGGGGTTGTTGACCTCATCCATTAGGGTTGATTTGGTGTGATGTTTTCAACAACAGTTTAGGAAAGTGATGAATTGAGAGATTGCGCATGCTCATCTCCTGCTAGAATTTTCATTGAGAAGGCGCTCCCTGGAAGGTGGATAAACTGCTGACCATAGACACAAGAATGACCACAGACAAACACATTCGGAGCTAAGTTTCAAAAGCGGAAGACTGCAAAAAAGTGTAGTCTGTCGGTTCCCCCGAGAGGATTTCTCATTTGCGTTGATTCCTTTTTAATTCTATTTTCGTACTGTTTGTTTATTTTATTTTAATATTTGACATTGTGATTTAACTCGGGGCAAGACATCTTAAAACGCAATGAAGTCATATTCCTTTTTATTTACTTAAAAATATACTTATTCATCATTTGAGTCGTTTTATGTTTGTTATCACAGAAAATACTTTTAAAAAATGCATGGAGACAAAATATTCTTTTCGTTTTTACTCAAAGGTGGCGACCTTTCTTTTGTTACACCCCTAACATTCTTTTGTTGTTGTCCCCGATTGGTATATCCTTTTTTAACAGAACGATGGCCGACTTCTTTGAGTTTGGCTCTGTCGCAACAGACGAAGCATTTTACAGTGTGACGCATAATTACCTGTTTAATTATTTTACGAGGCGAAGCAAGGACGAATACCCGGGAGCAGATTCGGGTGTTCACCGCGGAAATGTCGGGTTTCTTTGCAGGTTCGAAAGCTGCAACCCATGTTTCCACCCGCGTGCCTCTCAAACAGATGAACGATGCTGAAGACAAATGACGACGGGTGCCAGCTCAAAAGAACAGCAGGGAGAGTGGGCCGAGTGGAGGAGAAATAACATGCCAGAACGAGAGTCGGAAAGCAAGTTTGCCAACCTGACGAGTCGAAATGAGCTGAACAAGATCACCGTTTATGATCACAATGGAGTGAAGGAAACAACCTCGAGTCAGAATATTTTAATTGAGGGGAAAACAACTTCCCGGAGGAATAGAATAATAAAGTTTTTAAATGAAAAACTGTTCGATCAGAAGAAGAAAACGGAGAATGAAACGAAAGAGAAGAAGGAAATAGGGAAGATGGGGGGTGAGAGGGTGGCCTGCCCCGAAACCTGCCCGGACGGGAAGGGAGAGCGCTATGAAATAACCCCGTCGAAGAGGCAAAGGACCAGAAAGCTGTGGACGAGAGCTTTCCAGAAAGTGACGACACAGCGGCTTCAGGGGACTTTGTCTTTGGAAGACTCCAACGCGGACAACGACTGTGATAAGAATCAGATGGAAATGACGGATGTTGATGGCCCCACGCGGATCAGAACTCAAAACTGTGATGAATCTGTGTCTTATGCAGGCGGTGAGTGAAAAACTCCTCTTCGGGGAATGAGCTGATAATGAAAATGCAAAAGTTGACGCTTTCTGCTTCTGAATCAATAAAAAATTCATCAAAACGAAAGCTTCCCCTAATTTTTTTATCTATTTCTTATCTAAACGATTGCGATAGGTTTTCCCATTTTTGTTTTCAGATGATAATATGTGGAGTCGTGGGCCTGTGTACAAAGGCGTGCTTTGCCCGACGCTTAAAAATAGCTTTCAGGAGCCACATTTCGAGTTGGCGTACCAAAGGTATTCCCACAGGCAAAGGCAACACGCACTCATTTTAGTTAATACAGTGGATATAATCATTAAAATACTGTTGGTGGGTGAGTTACGCTTTTTTTTCTATACCATTTCACTCTCTGCTTTATTAACCCTTTCCACCCATATTTGGCTTTTTGAAAACTCCAAGAAATTTTCTTCCCGTTTCAGTCCTTTTCAAAACCAGCGTCCCCAGCCTGGATTCTCCCGAAGAACTCCCACTCAAATCGAAACACTTTGTCAAAGGACTGACATGGACAGTTTGCTTAATACTGGCGAACGTTGCAATCTGCTTCCTGGGATGGTGGCGATGCTTCGCCAACAATTATCTCCAATGGGCCGCACTTTTCACCTGGGTACTGCTTAACGTTCAAGGTATCAATGAAATTTCTCTTGCCGTTTAGATAATAACAAAGTCGGCACCATGAAAACACAGACAAACACAGGTCAAATTCCACAGTTTCATAAAAGAGAATGCAAATTGGCGGAAAGTGAAAAAAAAAAAGAAAAATATATCGGAGGGATCGGAATGGACAAAGACATTCTTCGAAGTCACATTCTTTTCGAATAGTAAATAACTTGTAAATTTAGAACTGCTGTCGGGACATTCGAAAAGGGAATTATTCCCATCGGTTTTAGTGTGAAAATTCCCCCGACGTATCTGTTTCTTTCGGACGAATACGGCAAATTTTCGCTCCCTCAGGAAAACCCACAGTTGACAGTTTGATGGGAAAATTTATAGTCGCTTTTTTTTCAATTTACTCTCTGTATCATTTTAAAAAACATTTTTCACGACTCAGTCTTATGTAAACGTTCATAATCGCCCGAATTTAATTTTAATTAATAAGAAAATTCACAAAGATTCGTTGATTTATACAAAGTTTTGTATGTAAAATTTTGTTGTGAGCGTCTTCGTGTTGACCTCCATTCATTTTTTTCTTAAACAGACTGTCCACCATTTTTAATAACATTACGGTATTTAATTTTTACCATAATTAAAAAACCCAATTAAAATTTTAAATTAGGGTTTTAAGGAAGAGAAATTGAAAATTACAGGGTTTGATTGCTTATTTCTGAAAATCCACCCTCTTTTTTTTCATTGACGATGCAGTCAGGTGTTATTCTAAGAGAGAAACTTTTCCAGGTTGCTTGGCAAACGGTTTGGGACTTCGAGCAGATAATTACTTGGTCTGGTATGTTTTATTTATCATATTTGTGACATACGCCATGCTTCCGCTGCAACTGAAATGGTGCATCGTCACAGGCGCTCTCACCGCCATCATTCACATTCTTCTCATCATCGCTTACATAGTAAGTACGCACGCGTTATTGCATGGCTCCTCGTGGAGCTGCTTTTTAAAATAATAGATTATAACAGTAATTGACCGCGTGACCATAAACCTGCTACGGTCAGACACACCCGGAAAAGTCGGTGACTGCTGTCGAAAAGGTGGAGGAACGATTTATCGGTGGGTTCGGAGAGAAATTCAGAGAGCATAAAAGTCCTCTCTCAAAGAGCCAAATCCTACAGCGTTTTCTTCGTGGGTAATTACCCGTAAAGAGTCGCTACGAGTGACCCAAATCGGTTTTTTAAAAACAATTTTTCATCTATCGTTCTCCTCCACGAGGAAAGGGCAACAGTTTAAAGAATGGAAAACGTAATAAAAAAAAAAGCAACAGGAAAAGTGACCCAGTTTTTCCTCGGAAAGGTCCAAATCGAATCAATCAAACCCCCAATGACAGTTTCTCAATCGGCAAAGGGAGAGTATTAAATATAAAAATTTAACTCTTTAATCCGACTTTATTTCTCCCTTATGGATTACGCAGCTTCAATTTTTTTCAAGAGGGCGTTATTCGTAACCTTTTTTGGGTTTCCCAAAAATGTGTGGAAGCCAATGAGACGGTTCTGCGAAGCCCAAAGAAAAGCAGATAAGGCGAACTTATGGGGAATGGGGACAGAAGGAAACGTCCTTGCACTGATTCTCCCTCCCACTTCCGAAAATGTTCGGTGGCGCCGAACTTTGCTTTGAAAACTTTTTGATTGCTCGGAAAAGTCTGGGTTTCCCGCTGGTTGTTCTTCTTTTCTGATCGGGGACCTCCCGCGTTTCTGGGACAGACGTGGGAGAGATAATCTCCATGAGTTTTCCAGAGAATTCGGATGTGACAGTTGATGTGATGAGACAAACGATAACAATTTTATTATACGATGTATTGAGTGTGAGCTTACGGGGGAGGTTTGGTCAGTCAGTGAGGAAATTCGTTTCAGGATGCGACGGAAAGAAACTGTATCGCCACTCAAATCCTGTCGAATATTTGCATTTACTGGGCCATTAACTTCGCTGGCATGTACACGAAGTACCTGACGGACAGAAGCCAAAGAAAAGCTTTCATGGAGACGTACAAATCCATGGAAACGAGGTACAAGACTCAGATGGAAAACGACAAGCAGGAAAAGTTGCTCCTTTCAGGTGAGTAACATCTACTTTTATTTTTTCCTCTTTCTTATTATGCACTACAATGACCACATTTCAGTTTTGCCTGACTTCGTCGCCAAAGAAATGATACGAGACATTGCCAAAGAAGAAGAAAAAGGGGATTTCGTTCCCAGTCAGTTCCATAAAATCTACATTCATCGCTATGAGAACGTCAGTATCCTTTTCGCTGACATAAAAGGTTTCACCGCCCTCGCCAGTCGTTGCAGTGCTCAGGAGCTCGTTCGTGTGCTTAATGATCTCTTCGCGAGATTCGATCGCCTCACTCATGTAAGCATTCCTCACTCTCCACTCTCCTCTAAAACAGCATTACAATGAGATGAAATGGTTCCCCACAGCAAACCCACTGCCTTAGGATTAAGCTGTTGGGCGACTGTTATTACTGCGTCTCGGGACTGCCCAAAGCCAGGGCGGACCACGCCATCTGCTGCGTCGAAATGGGCCTTCACATGATCGAAGCCATTCAGAGGGTTAATAAAAAGACCCAAGTGGACCTGAACATGCGGATAGGGGTGCACTCGGGGTCGGTGCTGTGCGGGGTGTTGGGCTTAAGGAAATGGCAGTTCGATGTGTGGTCGCATGACGTCACTCTCGCCAACAAAATGGAAGCGGGGGGACTGCCAGGGTGGGTTATTATCACGGACACTCACTCAGGGTCTCTAATTTGGGGTGGTTATAGCGAGTTTTGTCTTTGGCAGAAGAGTTCACATCTCCAGAGCGACTTTGGAATGTCTGAACAACACTTATGAAGTCGAACCGGGTGACGGAGGGTCTCGAGACAGTTACCTAAAGGTACAACTCTTCGATACCACTTTATTTTGATGTATATACTGACCTTGGAGGTGTTTTCCAGGAACACAACGTGGAAACTTTTCTGATAAAACAAGTGCAGCCGGTTCTTCCAAGGAAATTCATTTCGGATTTTTCACGACCCAGGCTTTGGTCGGAAGATGAGAAATCGACTGGAAATTTAAGCAACACGAAGACGGGGTCTCAATCCAACGGGACGAGCTTTGCATACACAGATGAGGAAAACGCGGCGGAATGGACGCCCGAAATCCCCTTCGAAAACGTAAGTCTGTGGAGTTTGTGTGGCGATGTGTGCCCTGACAATGTCCTCCCCTCGCAGTTGACAACCGCCCTGTGTGACGGAACGGAAGAAGCAGACGAATCCGTGTCAGAGAAACCGCCCGCGAACGTCCCAATGAGCGAACAAGTGGACGAAATAATGGACCACAGCATCGAAATCGCGTCAAACAAACGAATGCGAAGCGCCAATATAAACGTATGGAGTCTCAAGTTTAAGGACGTAAATCTTGAAAAGAAGGTAAGCGAGATCCTGCTGTGATTTCATCGCAGGAATTGACGGTTATTTTCATTACAGTTCGGTCAAATGAAGGAAGACATGTTTAAATCCAACATATTTTGCTGCTTCATCATTTGGATATTCATCGTCATTCTACAAATGCTGGTGGTGCAGGAATGGTACGTACAGGACGAATCCCTTCCACGACTTGTGTTCATTCCGGGCTTCAATTCCAGGAGTTTAAGCTTCGTTCTTGCCCTGGTGACGGGCAGCTGCGTTTTGAGTGCTTCTGTACTCCTCGTCATGGTGGATGAATTCTTTACGCTGCCCAACATCTTCAGGAAAATCTCAAACGCCGTAATTGATCACAAAGACAGCCGAACAATCCTCACTTGCCTTTTAATAATAGTAATGGCTGCTTCTTCTTCAGTCAGTCTCGTACGTAGATTCAACTTCCAACGGACGGACGTTCGACCACACAAATTTGAACTTTTCAAAATCTTCAGGTGAATTTTTCCTTCGACTCATCCACAAATGTGACCAAATCCAAAAGCTTCCTGTCTTCGAATTTAGTCAGACTGTTTGAACCGAAAGAACAAATTCTGATGACCGACAATCAGAACAATAGTCTCGTCAATAGTAATCTCGCCGATATCATCGACGTGGGGAGAGAAAAAGCCAACGCTCATGTGGATTTTACTGATCCGAAAGGTACTGTAATTTTCGGTACTGCTGCAACGATAATCCTAACAGTGGAATTACTATTTCAGAATGGCATAGACGTAAACCTCAATACGTGGTGTTCTCCTGGGTGTTATGTCTAATTGCCCTGACGTCGTTTCTAAAACTGAATTTCATGGTGAAGACCGTCCTGGCGGTTATCCTCATCGCCGTCTTCTCAACCATAATCCTGATAAGGTTCTGTGCATCGGATTCGAATCAGGAGAAGTCTCAGGCGTTGCAGATGTTGGTGCTTCTTTCGGTCTTCCTCGTGGTCGTCAACTATCATGGCCGACTCGTGGAAATCACCTCCCGACTGGATTTCCTCTGGAAGCAAGTGGCCGAGAGGGAATTGCAAGACATGACGGAAACAAGGCAAAACAATTCTCAGCTTTTGAGGAACATTCTCCCGGATCACGTGGCTTATCATTTCCTCTCTCAGGACAGACCGACTGAGGTGCGAGTGTGTCTCCATCGATTCGGGGGTGGTGTGCTCGGGTGGTCGATTATAACAACGTTGGTGTCTTATAGGAGCTTTATTCCCAGCAGAGGAACAACGTCGGAGTTATGTTCGCTAGCATTCCTAATTTTACGGAGTTTTACTCGGAGGACATCAACAAAGGCGTTGAATGCATCAGACTGTTAAATGAGATTATCGCGGATTTTGACGAATTATTGGATGAGCCGCAGTTCTCCTGCATTGAAAAGATCAAAACCGTTGGAGCTTGCTATATGGCAGCCAGTGGACTCAATCCTACGGATGAGGTGAGTGTTTGAGCTTTCATTCCACCGACATTTCCTTCCTTTTCTGAGGAATAATTCTCTTTAGGTGAGCGATTCGACCGAGCACATCTGCGCTCTCGTAGAGTTTGCCTTCTCAATGAAAGACCGATTAGATGATGTAAATAAGCACTCATACAATCATTTTTTCCTAAGAGTCGGCATAAGTTCCGGTCCTTTAGTGGGAGGTGTCATTGGTAAGTGGACTTTAATACACAATACCAGACCGGTACCTGATCACTATTGACTTTGTAGGTGCCAGGAAACCCGTGTATGACATCTGGGGAAACACTGTAAATGAGGCCTCGAGGATGGACAGCACTGGTCAGATGGGGAAGATACAAGTGACTAAGGAAGTTGCCATGGTGCGGTCTCGTCTTTTCATTTCAATCGGGGGTTTATAAGACTCAATGGTTTTAATATTTGTTTTGTTTAGATGCTGGAAAGTAAAGGATTCAGAGTGGAGAAGAGGGGAATAGTGGAAGTGAAAGGGAAAGGAGATATGGAAACGTATTTCGTGTTGAGGAAACGAAGCGAAGGCAATTCCATATTCGCGAGGCAGCCGAGTCAGAACAATTCTTTGGCTGCTGTAGTGTATACAATGGTTCAAGCGAGAAGAAAGCAAACTATTAAAAGATCTCAACCATGTAAGTGCGAATCGACCATTAACAAAAGTATTCTGTGGGATAAAACTAAAAATAACGAGTCTTTTTAGCGCCAACGTTAAAAATCAACAGAACCAAATCACAGCAGAAGAAAACCAACAGTTTTGGGGTAAATGAGACTTTCAGGAATCAGTTCAGTAGCATGCGAATCGTTAACAAAGACGAACCTGGACACCATAGAAGAAACACGACAAGAAGCATCGGCCAGAGAGATTCCTCCAGGTAATCTCACACTCATTTTAACTCTCCACAAAGCATTCATTTATCTCACATTGAAAACCACACAGGCAAACTTCAGTGGACCCAAATCTGATGAGAAACAACTTCAGCATTCTCCAAGCTTTAGAACAGCACCAATACTCATCGGCTCCGCAGACACCATTAACCGGTGAGCTGAACAAAGCAACCATTCTCACCTCGACCCCGAAGAACGCCGAAGACTCGAGCAAATCTCTGCCCGTTTCTGAGGACAGCTTCAAGCAGGGAAAGTTTTCTTCTGTTTTGAAACCCCCAGAATGAACAAATAATTCCTGCCTGAATTTGATAGACTGTAATTGTTAGGCAACTGCTTATCGATCACTGAACAAACAAACGGTTCGCCATTTATTTTAGATTTTTCAACAATTGGACCTGTCGCAGATTTTAAGAATATATCATACATAATATAATAAATCTGTTAAAGATGTGTGTGAAATATTTTTTTGTATAAACACCTCTACAGCGGAGGAAAACTCAAGGATGATTATCACTTTGCCATAGACGACAATAAATTCAAAGAAAACAAAGGCTTTCGATGTAAAAATGAATTTATTTAACAAAAAAATTACATATTTACCGATTAAAAAAAACTTTAAAGTAAATTTTACATACGCAATCGCTTTTTGAACCTAATTGTGAGGCCAAAAAACCTTTTCGTGGCCGCGAGGTTATCCTAAATCGGCCTTAAATTGTCCATACAAAAGTGGCCTCTGCGTAACTCAATGGTATGAACTCGATAATGGCCGTTTTGCGACATTTCACAAACAACTCAAAATGTTCGCATTCAACATTTTTTTAAAAAATGTCTAAAATCATTATTTTTGTGCATTTCCAAATAACCCCCGCCCTTCCCCTCCAAGTGCTTCGCCTTCCCCGTTCTCTCACGCGGGATTCCGAATTTCATCCATCGCATATATATACTTACCGATTATTGAAAATATATAACATTCGTTCAAACAATACACGCGCTTTAGATTATTTTCATTCGCAAATCGTTTTCAGCAGGAATTTTCTGCTGAAAAACTACCGCTTCCCCGTTTTTCGATTGAGACCTCACCCTGAAAAAACACACCTTTCCCAGAATATCATGGTCAGACACAAACTTACAAATGAAACATTCCCCCGCTCGACAAAAAAAAAAAACGAATCAACGGTTGATGGTAAAAAAATAAACTCATCAAAAACCCACACACCGTTTTTCATACTTCGATTTTTGACAGACTCCGATGCTGAAAAATCAAAATTTTTCCATTATTAGCACAATAAAAATACCGAGGGATAATTCGATCAAGGTCAGTGGAAATTTACATGGAAAAACCAATTCGACTGTCCTCGAATTAATAATCTCTGTTACGACTGCCTCGGGGGGTTGCTATCACCCTTTAAAAAGGGGTGCAGACAACGCTATTGGAGTTCGTCTGATTCCAAACTCATTCATAACCCTTTTGGATAACCTTTCACCTATTATTGCTTCGGCGGGGGCTTTCGAATTTTCAGTACAAAAAGTACTGTTTCCCTATCGGTGAGAGCCGTAAATTACACATTTGAATAATTAGGGTAAATGAAACAGAGAGAGAGAGAAGATGAAAGTTCCATCAGTTATAAGAGGTATTTTCACTGATTTCGGAGTAATTTCAGCAAAGTAATGTTAAAGATGGCGGTTGATCATCTTTTCTAAAGCCCATACGTTTTCTGTATAATTAAGGCATGAAGATATAGAGAAAATTCAAGAAGGAAGTCAGGAAAGTTTAGAAAAAACCTTAAGAAAATAAGGAGTATTTAATTCGAGGAAAATCTTCTGTCACCAAACGGTGAACAGGGTCAGCATTTATATATATATGTTACAACGAAACATAGAAATCTGGAGAATGTAGACTTTCACCGGTGAATGTCAACATTCGTTGGTGTATTTCTCAATGTTGACATTCACCATATCTGTGACTGTCCAAATGAAATATTCATATTTGTCATTCACCGGTAAAAGTCGACATTCTCCAATTTCGGTCATTCACTGTAACATATATTTGAATTTCACATTATATATATATAAAACACATATCTTTGGTAATTTTAATCGCAAAATTAAGTTTTTCTGCTTATCCAACTGAATAGCACTATAAATCACAGATAAAAAGTCAACTGCTGAGTCAGAGAGAGCGCAGTGACTTAATATAAAATGTTTTGGATTTTTGGGTTGGCGCCCAAAAAGCAAGCCAGGTGGTAGAAGTTTAGGCGTACCTGAAACAGACGGATTAGCTTACGTACCTGCTTTTCAATATTCAATATTTGTATTTGTGTTTCCTCGGAGGGGAGTCATTGGCCGAGGTCCTGTGCTTGGAATGCTTTCCTCTGGCGGGCGGTGAGTCTCTCTTCTTGGACGGACGGGGGGAGGATGAAGGGGAATGTTCACGACGCCTGTACCTCCCAGGTGACTGAGGCGAGAACCCTCTCCTTTGAGAGGATGACTTTGACCGGGGCGGGGTCACGGGGGACAGACCCCTGGCCGATTTTTTATAGGGGGAGGAAGGACTTAGGCGGGACTTTCTCGAACAGGAAGGAGAAAGTGAAGGCGATGACACTGTCCGGGATTTTTTGGAATATGGGGATCGAGAACGGCGTGATGACGGTTTCTTAACAGAAGGACTGTCGCTCCGACTGTGTGATCTGAGACATTTACATCAAGCACACATTGAATTATGCAATTACATTTAAATCAAAGCATCCGACCTTTCTATGTTAGAATTTTTATAAATCATAGACAAAAATAAAAATAAATTTCACGCTAAAAACAAGATGATTTTTTTTTTTTAATAAAAAATATCTTGTAAAAATCGGGCTTGCTGAAAATCTAAAAAAAAAATTTCGATCTGAATTACTATCATACCTGTTACTTCTTTTCAAAGGCGGTGGACTCGAGGAATCGCTGCGTGATCTTTTAGATCTCCTTGAACTTCTTAAAAGTAAACAATTTATTTACAAACGATTCGATTAAGTGGAAAACTTGAAAAAAAAAAGAAAAAAACTAGCGTACCCGTAGGAGGGAGACTGATGTCTTCTCTTATCCGAGACATCTTCCTTTTCATCTTTGTCATCAAATAATCTCCCCTTTTCTGCTCTTTTCATTAGTTTTCGCCTGAAATGCTCCACTTGTTGCGCCACCGACCATCCGGTCTTTGTTTTTCTCGAACCGCACTCCAACTCGTCTTGATACTGCATTACTTTCAGCTCTATCTCCCTCAACATGGCTCTTCTTTCCTCGTTCATTCCTCTGAAACTGTCTCCTGTATCCCCCTCCTGAGAATCTTCTTCGTTTATGCTGTCTCCCTGACTGTGGCCGAGGCTCTCTTCCTCCTGAAATGTGTTAGTCAATCAGAAAACCGAGTCGAGTTAAGAGAAACTTCAAACGGGCGGTGACAGGTACCTGTTGCGGTGGCTCTAAGAGATCCCATTTACTCGTTGTCATTGCTTGAGCTTCCACTTGTTCTGGGTCAACCGTCTCCCATTTGGAGGGCACAAAAGCACCCGTTGTCTTTTTTTTCTTCGCATGAATCGGTTCTTCATCGATTGGTTCCCCGTCCAAATCATCCACTACGAAATCGGACATTAAAAGTTGAAGGAGGATTTTGGTTTTACGATAACTCCACAAATTTAGTGTGGTCTTACTCGGCACTCCATCGATGTCCTCTTCGTCTTTTTTCAAACTCTTGATTGCAGTTTTAAGCAGAGCCGCGCCATCCAATGGCAGTCCGTCGAGGTCGTCATCATCTGGATTTTCGTCTAAGGGTGCTCCATCGATGTCCGGATCGATTTCCAAATCCAAACGGCCTTCAGCCTTCGATTCGGGTTCGGGTTCCGATTCCTAAATCAGAGGCGGTTCGTAAATAAATAAATTTCAACTCCGATTTGAGATTTGCTTTGTTTACCGTTGACAATCCCAGGAATGTGTTTTGAAGCCTAATCAAGAAATCTCGAGGATACAGTGCCCATTCTTCCCAGGCGCGAAACATGGCCATCACTCTCATTTTGAAGCCTTCTGCTTTGAGTCGGCTTTCCAACGCCATATATGCCAAATGAACATCAGCAAATATCTGCATCAGTCTTGTCTCTAAACCTCTTCGAAAATACGAAGCATTTGTTATTTTCACCCCACAATTGTGCAATATATCCGATATTAAGTATAACCTTGCGATCTAAAAACATAAATTCGTTCCCTGTATTTCTCGCTTCCAATTACGATATAATTTGTGAAAATTCTGAAATTACTTTTTTATGAATGGGAGTGTGTAATATGCCTAAAGATTCAGCGATGCAATCGCAAATTTCTTCAGCGGCTTCGCTGTGTTCAATGCAGAAAACCATCGCCTCGGCCACTTTTATTCGTTCCGGGCCAATGTTTCGGAGTAAATCCTCCAGTCTGTCTCTTTGAGTGTTGGAGAGGGTGCCTTTTTTAGGTTCGAAATCATCTCTTTCATCCACCAAATCGTCTGGCATTCCCTGAGTGTACTGATTCATCGGAGGAGGTTTCCAAATGGAACCGCCCTTATACATTCTAAATTCGTCCGTGTTCCATTTCGTTTGAGTATCGCCTTGCAATATTGAAAATAATTTCCATCTATAATAAATGTGAGCGGGACTCTGGTTCTCAAATAAAAACCTGAAAAAAATGATTTCATGATTTTAAAGTTATACAAGATATCAGCGTTTTTCCAAATGTTTTTTTAAATAGAAAAGAGGAAAATATGCCAACCTATACATTGGATTCATCAATTCTCTATTCATAATCATTGCTTCAAACATTGGCCCTTCTCTGATAACAAATTCAATTGTTCTATTTATTAACATAAGCAACTGTCGATCCGTAGGAATAACAACTTTCACAGTAGCATTGTACAAAACTTTAGCCAATTCTTCCTTGGACAGCATTTCCTGGCCTCTTACCATCCGACTCACCTGAAATCAAATTTCCATTTTAAACATTCACAGAGTAAATGAAAACACTGATAATAAATATTAAAAATAATCTCACTTTGTGCTTATCTTTCCTGCAAGGCTGAGCATTGAAAGGTAGTCCAGAAGGTGGAGGTGGGAGAGTTAACTCGACAAAAGAAGGAGGGATGTAAATTGGATGATGAGGAATGGGAACTGTCTTCCCCCAGCCCAATTTCATTTCATACTGCATCACATCCTTCCCATTCAAGTTCCTCATGGCTCTCTCCCCATCTTTTCTGTTCATAAAAGCTACAAAGCCACAATTTTTCCCTCTGGCTTTTTCTTCATCAGTTCTTGGCCACATAATTTTAATGCTGGCAAGTGGGCCATATCTTCCAAACAGCTCCATCAGTTGTTGTTCTGTTATCTGAAATTAATCTCTTGGTAAATCTAAACCAAACCACATTGAACACGTGTATATTAAATTGTTATTGAATTTACTTTCGGGTTTAAATTTCCTAAATATATATTTGTCGTGTTGGGATCTCCACAATCAAAAGATCCAAGTAATTGATCTTCTGGTAAAATAATAGGTCTCTGTGACATCAAGCTTGGGATTTCAGAGGTGGATGTTGGAATGAGGTCACTTCCTAATTCACCCTTGAGTACACCCTTGTATTTATGACGCTCCTCTCTCTCCTCCTGAATCCTACAATTAAATGTTTCAATATTAATTAAAACTTCATCAGACAGAATCAGTCTGAATTAGTGTCATCAACTTACATTTTAAGCTCTTCCTTAAATAATTCTAAATTACTTTTTTTCTTGTCATTAGTTTTCTTCTTGCTTGGTTTTTCAGGTTTCTTGTCATTTAACAGTTTAGCGTATTCTTGAGCACACTCAGCAGCATTCTTTTCCACAGTTTCAGAAATCCTACTCTGTGGTTTATATAATTTACCTTTCTCTCTTGTATCTTCCTCTGTAAAATATCTACAGTGGTTTTAAGGGGTATTTTATTAGAAATATACAATTAATCAGCTGAAAATAGGGCATAACTTACGCCTTTTTCCAGCATCGTAAGTCCCAGCTTTCACCCATACTTTCCCTGTTTTATTTACAGGTGCGTCAGTAAATGTTTCAACAAACTCCTGAAAAGCCTATTTTGAAACAAAAGTTAAGTTATAATTTTGAACACCATTCAAAATTGTGTAAATTTAAATAAATAAAAGAATAGATTTAATTGGCCTTTCAGTCAATGATTTTTTACAAAATTTAGCCTCAAAAATCCTAAGTTAAATTTTAATCTTGAGAATAAAGGTAAAAGTAAACGTCTGATCTATTGATGAATCGAAATTACAAAAAAAATAGTTTTTCTAAGTATAAAAATTTGAGGTTAATTCTAGAAAATTCATTAAGGAATTGGGAGTGAATATTTTCACTCACATGAGCGGCGGCTTCTTCTTCTTCTTTCTTTCGCTGCTCTTCTAATTCACGTTTTGACAATGGCCTCTTTCCCATCGTTCCAATTGAAAAAGCTTTAAGCTTCTGTTCTGCTATTTGCTGAAAAATTTAATCTAATTTAATATGAGTCTTAATAAAACAAAATACATTCCTATAAACCCATTAATAATACCTTCATTGTCGCTTTATCTGTCATTATAAAATAAAATAAACTTTACTTCTAATTTTTTGGAGGCTCTCTGCCAAAATTCAAGTGGAAATTAAACATTTTCATATAATGAAAAATAATTTTTATAGATACAATTTACACCACCCACAATCCGCTTTTTCTCAGTTGAGCATTCATACTAGAATGCGGTAAACTACAGCAAAATTCTTCCACAACCGTGCTTTACGAAGATATTTTTTTAAATAAAGTGGAAGCAGATATTCTCAGCATTTCTTTTGGAGTTTTTTCTTTTTAAGTGCTTTACAGTGAAGTAAATATTTACAAAACATTTACGAACCATATACATTAAAATTATAAACTATGTTAAAACTGTAATTTCTTGTTAAAAAAAAATAAACTAATAAAGAGCCGAGTAGTCTGCTAGAGAAAAAAATGGCGCCTCTGTGTAGAATTTGTCGTATGACATTTATTAATCATATTATAAAAAAGAGGAACTCCGGAATTTGTTACAGATCAGTTTCTACATCTGAAAAGAAAAAGGAGGCCGAAAAAGCATGTCCTCCACCTGAAGTTATTTATAGAAAAATACCTGATTTTTCAAAACCTTCGGAAAACAAAAATTGGGTATCCTTTGGTTATCATACGGAGGATGAAACAGAGGACAAACTCCGCATGCACTTGCTTTATTTCATCATGGTAACTTACATGCTTTGTGGAATGTCATTCATTTATGCTTACTTCCCGGATAAAAGCAGAAATGATTGGTGTCGAAGAGAAGCATTTATTAGACTGCACGAAAGAGAGCAACTGGGTCTTGATCCTATAGATAAAAATTACATCGATCCATCCCTCATTATTTTACCACCTGATGAGGAATTGAATGACGAAGACATCGTAGTCTAAATAGAAAAAGTGGTTGTTGCAGTTTTTAAATACTGTTGATATTTTTTGGCACTCTCATTTAGTCATTTCTAGTAAAGTTGTAAGATATAAAAAATGATTTTATGTAAGTTTTATTTTTTAAATAAAAAAATAATCCTTTAACTGTCTTGAAGTAGTGATAAAAAGTGGAAAAGCCCTGCATACTTTTTTGCTTTATTGTAACTTTGGGTATGTTTTTCTCAAATTTCAAATCGATCTAAAATTTTCAGGATGATCAAAAGTAACAGATGTAATAATTTTGTCACCAACTTTTGCAGAATTATTGTCTTCAGTATAAAAGTTGCAAAATTGGGTCTTTTGCCTAATGTGATACCTATCAGTGAATATACAATAGTGCATCATACACTTGCACATAAGGGAATATAATATACTGCATATTCTGCAATAAGACGAAAGTCAGTTTAGTAAATAAGATTTTGGAACATAAGTTGTAATATAGGTTTGATTTAAATAAACCCATGATGCTGAATTTTGAAATGTTAATCAGTGTCTTTGAATTCTCCTTTAGTGAGCACCTTAGCAAGAGCAACCATTTAGTTAGGTAAGTAAAAAATACACTTAAAAAATTTCAAAGTTTTTGAAAAATTGAAAATTTTTTGTGACCAATATTAAAAAGACCAATATTAAATTATTACTTGCACTATTTATTTATTATACTTTAAAAAAATGGAAAGTCTGAGTTGTTAAAAAAATGACCTAAAAATAAAGATAGATAAGATCAGATTAAAATAAAAAATTAACCTAAAATTAAACAGTTTATAATATTAAGATATCAATGTTCTCATTATTTCTTATTTAAGTAAAAAAGCAAGTTTTGAAATGTATTAATAATTTTATCATAACTGCAGTTTTAGAATTCTTCAGAAAATTTTTTGCTTCTTAAATCGCACTTAATTTGTTTTTGAATATTACACTACATTTTAATATAAATTTATACTTTACTGTTGAAAAAAAAAATTAATCTCATTAAATTAAACTTAAAAATTTAGAATCTTTAATTTGAATGAACGCCAAATTTTGCTACGGTTCAAAGAATTTAATAGTTTTGTTGCGAATGAGCCACGTAAAAATGGACTCGTAGACGTCAACAAAAGAGGTCATTAAGTTTAATTTTTAGTGATATTCTTCACAATGGGGAGTTCTCAAAGTGTAGAAATTCCAGGGGGTGGAACAGAGGGTTATCACGTCCTAAGAGTGAGTTCCTAATTGCTTTGACTTACATATTTTATCCGCCTTAAATATTATGCGGCTTAATTCATTAGCCCATTCAAAATTAATTTATTTTTTAATTGTTTTTCAATTTTATTATCTTTTACGTTAGGTGCAAGAGGGATCCCCAGGGTCATAAAGCTGGTCTAGAAGCTTTTTTTGATTTTATTGTTGCCATAGGATCTACTAGATTGGTTTGTATTTTTTTTTACATAATATTATACAAGAAATCTACTTGATTAAGCTATTTTTAAATTTCGAAATGACAACTTTCTCACTAATTAATAATTAGGTGTAAAGTGTTAATTTTTGTGAGAGTAAAGTTTTTCTGCTTTTTAAATGTTGAAATTCATTATAGGACCAAGATAATGACACATTAAAAGAACTTCTTAAGTCTCATGTTGATCAGGAATTGAAAATGACAGTGTTTAGCAGCAAAACACAATCAGTAAGAACAGTGACTGTTGTACCCAGCACCACTTGGGGTGGACAAGGATTGCTTGGAGTTAGCATAAGATTTTGTTCTTTTGAGGGTGCCAATGAAAATGTATGGCATATTTTGGTAAGTTTTCTCCCGAGTCATTTTTTTAAAATTTGAGAAGCCCTTAAAATCATTTTTTGAGAATGATATAATTTTTCAGGAGGTGCATCCATCATCACCTGCAGAAGCTGCAGGACTTAAACCTTTTGAAGATTATATAATTGGGGCAGACTCCATTTTACATGAATCAGAAGATTTGTTTAGTTTGATTGAAGCCCATGAAAACAGAGTTTTGAAATTGTATGTGTATAATACCAGTGATGACACTTGCAGAGAAGTAACTATTACCCCAATGTCCAACTGGGGTGGTGAGGGAAGGTAAATATTACATATTTTGCATTTTTGTTAAAAAAAATTACATTTTTTTAAATGTAAAAAAATTTACAGTTTAGGCTGCGGAATCGGATATGGTTACCTTCACAGAATTCCAGTAAGAACAGTACCATCAGAAGTAAAACAAGTGTCTTCACCAACATCCAGAACTGAGGGAAATGCAACAAAGAGTGGAAATTCTGTCCAGCCCTCAGTTTCAGCCCCCCCTCCAGTATCTGCTTCACCACCAGCTGCAACTGTGATATCGGAACCAGCAATACCTCCTTCTATTCCTGCTCCATACAATTCCCCTCCATCACAACCCCCTGTTGCAGCTCCCCTGTTGCAGCCGCTTCCACCCCCAACTTTCCCATCACCAACTGTCCCTCCCCTCACTTCAAACCCAACCAATCCAGTTATCAATCCCTATTCCTTAAGCAGTGTCTCCCATGAAATGTCTCACCATTCATACAATTGGGCCCAGCCACCACACCCTGCTACATTGGGTGGTGCAACCACAGTTCAGAGTGGCAGTTTGCCTCCAAGAAACACAACCAATTCAGTGGAACTATCCAGTGGAGTTTCGCCTTCGTATTTACCGACTCCGACTGCAGTAACTTCCACCAGTAATGTCATATTTTATCAATTATTGTCTCACACTCTTAATTTGAGCTGATAATGTTTTTCTTTTTAAAGACATTTATCAGCCGACTATACCAGGGATGCCTTTCACAACCCCCATCAATATGACCGGATTGCCGCCGATGACTGGGACTGCTACTTTGCCTTTCAATACAATAGGGGGATATAAAAGCCAGACGGAGCAGTCAAATTATCCAATGGGAGTTCACGGAACGCAGTGAATTGATTTAGAACCTTCATAAGTCTAATATGAGATCAACAAATAAAAAATCTAGATTATGTGAATCGGCTTTCTTTATTGTTAATACTTTATATAAAAAGAATTTAAATGGATTGCTTGTTCGGTTCTTTTCCAAAAAAACTTTCGCTTTATTGCAGATCGAATTTCTGTAAGTTTTAATTTTCAGTAAATGTAAGTTTAGTTTTCTGTAATAAATCATTGTAAATGAAGTACTTAAAAAGATGTTTTGGATTGGTTGTGGATTTGAAATCCTTTTCGTGGTGACTTTTTAACTTCGGGTCTTCAGAGAAATAATTAAGAAACTCAAATTATTGATGTTTCTATAGTTAAAAGGTAACATCGGCAAAAGGTTAGGAACGGTTATGAAAAATCACTTTTAATTATAAAAAAAAAATCATCCAAATACAATTTTATTAATTATTAAAAATAAAAAACCTAAATACATTTTTACAAATTTATTTTAAAAAATTATTACTAGTTTTAGCATTCTGGGCGTTTTCAATTTTATTAAAAACGGCCTTTTATTATTTAAATAATAATAAATTCCCAATTATTGGCACTGGCGGATCCAAAGGGGCCATGGGGCCTCGACTTCATTTTTATATATAATTTAAATTCTTTGAGAATTGCCTGTATACTTTCACTATTCTGTTCGAGCTGCATTTATCATAATGCGAAGCCCTTACAAATGTATTTTATATAAATATATGAAAGTATAAAAATCACAAAATATTCATATAACTTCCCAAAGCTCTTTAAGGATCAGCCAGTGATTACCAATTAAGAGTCGAGCAAACGATTACCTCCGTCTAACTCGAAAATAGTAGGTAACTAGAAACTGACTTAAGTAAGAATTAGTTTTAACTCGAAAAGGCATAATTCCAAGAAGAAAAATCGAGGAAGACGGTGCTTAGGTAACTGCCCGTAGAGCGGCATTGAACAACGTGGTGTTTTATTCGTCATCGCTTCCAGACTTTGTTGATTTTTTGGCAGAGTGCTCTTCAGTATGTGTGGAAACCTTCCGGCGAAGATGGACGGAAATTAGAGAGTGCTGAATGCGATGACTTTAGTCCCAATCGGGGGAGGAAAGTTCTTACAACCCCATTTACCTAATCTCATCTACCGAATAGTGTCCTCCTCAGTTGTCTGATAAAAGAATATCAGCGAAACTATTTTCTAATTTGAGTAATTTTATTTAAAAATTGTCATTCCTCTTTGTCATCTTTTCTCGACAGCGTGGCTTTGCTCCCGTTCTGTTCTTTCTGCTTCCATCTGTTGGTTCTGAACACATTCCTCAATAAAATGACAGTAATGATTTGTTACCCAATGGTTATCTACAAGAACTTTTGACAAGAGTTCTTACAATCAGCAATGATGTCGTTAACGGTTAAAAATCGTCTCCTAAATTCGATTTAGCGAAGCCATTGAGTTTTAAAGGAGTAAAAAATATCCAAATTTACTCTCATTGTATTTACTCTGATTGTATTTAACCCCGAGGGCTGGCAGGAGCAGAGGTAGAATATGAAAACATTTTGTATGTCTGCAATTTCAAATGCAGAAAAACCATTACATATTTTTAGTCAATTTGTTTACAAAAACAATTTCAGGACAATATTATTACACTATTTCAAAATATTCTTCAATTGATAAACAAAAATATGATAATCACTGAGATGATTTTTCTCAATCATTAACATCCTAAAATTCAGTGTATTGGCAGTTTAGTTGCATTAATTCAAAGGCTTAAACAAATCATAACACCTCAGCTCAGTCTTTAACTTCCTTATTTCAAAACCAATATTTATATATTGTAAAATGATAATTAGAGCAACATAATCATCGGCCTTTTTATAATATATATAATATAAAAACCGTTTAGTCAAAAAAAAAAGAAATAAATTTTTATTATTCAACCTTAACTTATAATCGTCTCTTCAATTGTTTAAAATGTTTACACAGACCGTACAAAATTCCAACTTAAATTTAAATGAAAATATTGAATTCGACTGAAAATAAATTTTTATTTTGTTAATCCATTCGAACTCTTCGCCAGACCCAAACATTTATATTATTTGTTCACTGCACTGCGGGACATCTGTCTGTCAAAAGTCATCCTACGATTTTCCTAAATTACTGTTTTCCTTATTTTATACGGTGGAAAGTCATCGAAACTTTCACCACGGTAACGATACAAACTGAGCTAAACGCGCGCCATTTTAGACATTCTGCGGTGAGGAATCGTTCCAACCAATTGACAATTTTCTTCCAATGAAATTACGAAAACATTTTCCTGTCTAATTTCTGCACGTTAGAAATGCAAAGACTGTCCGTTTGTTCTTATTTTAACAAACAACGCCGCCTCGACAAATCTCCACAAAAACAATTTCGGTTAATCACTCATAGATTTAAGACAAATATTAATGGTCGGCTGAGAAAAAATTAAAACTATGAGTTTGTGCCTCGTAAAGGGGCCGAATTAAAAAACGAACAGAAAAAAGCTGCTGGTAACTGAATATTCAATCTTCTACCCAACGAATCCCGACTGGTATAAATTCATAACTGAATTTAAATTCACGTATTTAAAAAAATTATAAAATTTTCTTCCGGTCATTTCTCCTTTTGTCCCGAGAGCGAATCGAGAGCAAAAGGACCAGAGATGACAGCAACTTTCACTTCCAAATAAATGCCGAGTCATTTTTTTCGGAAAAGCGCTGTGGAAGCGACGCCAAAGTCGATCTGACTTTATTCCCTCACTCTCGTCCCCTCCATTATTTATTTTTCATCGTTGAGATACCGACATTGTCAATTTCGATTTAATATTAAATTATCTTCCCGGTGAATTGAGAGATTCTTACAGATTTACATGTGAGGAAGGCCGGAGACTTCCATCAATTCTTCACCCGTATTCATCATAGAAGGCATTCCGGCTATTGGATGAGGAAACCTCGGGTTGTACGAACTCCTTATGGAAATCGGCCCTTTTCGAGGCGACCTGGCTTTGATTATGTGGGGTTTGGACATTTCCTCGAGCACTGACGGTGCCACGTATGTGAATCCCTGAAAATTAATAAAATCAAATTGGTGCGTTAATCAAATGAGCCGATGGAACAATACCACTAATTAAAACGTATTCTCGCCTGATTCGCATTGCTTTCGACTCAGAGTTAATTGCTTTGTTTCTATTATCAACCGCCAAATATTTGTGGGTTTTTTTTTCTGTCGGATTTAAACCGAAACACCACAGCCATAAACCCTAATTCGGCTAATAAAAGAACACCAAAATCTCGAAAAAAACTTCATTAGGCCTCGTGTCAACGTTTGCCCTTGAAAAAAATCGGTCTTTTTTATTCTCACCATTAATGGTTTCCACAACTTTTTTATTTCGCCAAAGACGCGTTACAAAATATTTACGGTTACTGCGTAATTAAACGAGGAAATGAAAATCATACGGTCTTGACCTTAAACTGAGTTTACTTTAATCAGCGAAAGGACACTCATTCAATATTTTTATTATTTAATCAATAATAATATTTTAAAGGGATTATTAATAAATACATAAATAAACATTTCAATCAGACATTATTTTTTGTTTAAATAAAATATTATTTCTTAGTTTTAGCAAATATTGTATTTTTCATTTTTATTTTAAAT
>JAQIBA010000001.1:2252397-2309337 GCA_028293925.1 Brueelia nebulosa
AATGAAAAAAAAAAAGAAAATGAAAATGTTGACACTTAAATAAAATCGGAAATTTGGCAACTGGAAACCTTTCGAATCGTAAAAAACTTCAGTTAAATATCGAAATGAGGAGAATATCCGCCATTCTTTTCATTAAATGTTTATATGAAAAAGAAAGAAAAAAAAATCAGGAAATGTAACTGACCTTTACAGCTTCTAAAATGTTTCTTTCCGCTTTCGTGTGCGCCGTGTCTTTTTGATTTCTAACGATGGTCGCTTTTTTTAGAACTTTCATTGCGAAAATAGTACCGGAATCTTGTCCGGTGACTTTTTTCACTTGGAAGACTTTCCCGTAGCCCCCTTTTCCCAGCACTTTGAGCAGGGAAAAGTCCTCGGGCCCGGTTTTCTCTTTCCCAAGATTCACATTTTGCTCGGATAACTGTACCGTTTCCAAACCCTCATCCCTGCAAAATGCAAAAAAAAAATTAATTCATCAGAAGGCCATCCCTTAACGAGTCGAAACAAAAGACTCCCACTTCTTTTATTAATTTATCGTACTATTTTAATCTCTGAGATGGAAATGAGCCAAAATCGCAGTTTTTATCAAATTTCTCGCCAGGGAATACAGTGTACAAACTGTCATTGATGTCGTCTGGCATTTTCGGACTGAATCAAATAAATTCCCCGAGAGCGAATGACTGTGCAATTTGTGGGCGAAAACATCCCCCATCTGGCGAACGTATTAAGCGATGTTTTTCGCTCGTGAAAAGACATAACTAAATGGTGATAATTATCAGATTAATGTCAAACCGATCAGCTCTGAAGTGTGTGCCATTAATTTTGCCCGAATACTTTATCGCTCTATTAAATGAAATGAACACGGAAGTAAATTGCCACAGTTGATCGAGGACTTATCAACAAGAGTTAATTAATTGCTTTAAAACAATTGAAAAAACCCGGGCTAGAGAAACACTGAGAAGACAAATGTCCGAACTGTTATGACACAACAGGAATATCATCAGAGGGGGAAAGGAAAACCCCTCAGAATCCATTATTTTAATCGATAAGACCAAAACGAGTATATTCTGAAAGTTTCCAACCTGAAAGGCCACATAATCAATTAATACTTAATCCGGGGGAATGTTCGGCAAAAAATAAAGAGAAAGCGCATTGGTTGTTTTTAAAATTGAAAACACTGTTACTTTTATTTTATAGCCATATAATTTATAAATTAAATCAGTGATGGCCAAACTTTGATAATGTGCGGGCCAAAGTTGAGTTTGGTGTAATTTCGCGGGACACAACGGATAAGAAAATTAAATATGGAGTTTTTATATTAGTTTTTACTCTCTTTTCATTTTCCCTTTCCTCTTTTTCTCATTTTCCCTTTTTCTATTTTTCTCTTTTTCCCCATTTATCTTTTTCTCTTTTTCTCATTTTTCATTTTCTCTTTCTTCCCATTTTCTTCTTTTCTCTTTTTCTCTTTCTTCTCATTTTCTTCTTTTCTCTACGTTCCTGCTCTCACGGTTATTGCCTTTGCCTCTTTTTTCCGGCTTTACCCTTTTTACATTTTTATGCAAACAGTTCTTTTGACTTATGTGACCGAATGGATTCCAAAGCGTTCGCGTAAATTTAAAATTTTGCCGAAAGGTAAGAAAGAATTTAAACTTGAAGTTATTCTAATACTAAAATAACCCTTTATTTAAAAATTAAAATGGACTAAAATCACCAAATACGTATGTGAATATAGGAATAAAAGAGCGGGCCACATGCAACACCTTTACGGGCCGTAGTTTGGACATCACTGAATTAAATGAAAGAGAAATCTAATAGAGGTGTTAAAATAATAATAAAATAAACGAATGAAAAATAAATAAATAAATGAAATGAACTCAATTTGAAAGTTCCCCGGTGATTCTGTCAGTTTGAAAATTTCCAATTTGGGAAAGACCACTCAAAAATAAATTATTCACATATAATATACTCTATTTCATTTTCCTTAGCCACTCAAACCACTATTATATAAAATCTGCAAATTTTTAGCCCTCACAAATTTCACAGTAACTGCGTAACACCCAGAACTTATTAACCATTCTAAAACATCCATAAAAGCTCATTGTAATTACGAAAGAAAAGCCTAAAACAAAGGGCAAAGGCTCTCAATTGATGAATTTTTGGGAAAACCCCCGACAGGAGAATGATGGCGCTCTGTCGTGAGGCGACAAAATCGGATTTTACATTCACTGAGAATATAAACTCAATTTTAACTTCATTTAGGCTTTTTCGTCACTTATCAGTAGAATTCTAGAATCGTTCCCAGTGATTTTTCAAATGCAATGTCACAGATAAAAATAATAATTCTACAGTCAAGGTCAAGGAAATTTGCTGCATTTTTCAAACTCGTTTTAATAACTCTCAGTTAATGAAAAACAATTGTGTTTTGACAACTGTTCTTTCAACATTTTTAAGGAGACATATTAAATAAGGTTTTATTTAATTTATAATTGGTTCATTGGTTTTCAATTTATACTTTTCGCAAAATAACAACTTAATACCTTTGCAATGTATAAAAAAAATAATTATTACATTTACAAATAGTGTAAATAATAAAAAAATTACCTGAAACTTTTATTTTTGAATTACCCATAGACAACCCTGAGCATTGTGATCTGACCTCAAATTCAATTAAATATCATTTTTTTTTAAACCGAATTTATATCACTCAGTCATTTTATATGAATGTAAAAAATAATTTGATTATTATAATAATACAGTTTTAGAGATCCAGTTTTAGACCCCTAAACTCAGAGAGATTGCTTATGTCTGCTTTATTCCTCTTTTAATTTTATCATTTCAAAAACTGATTAGACAAATGCTTTATAAAATTTATCCTGTAGTTAGGCCTGTTCTTTCAACAATTTATCATTCAGGTTTTAGAATTTGATTACACCAAATGATGCAAAAATTGGTAGAAAAAGTGCACTTCAAAGCACACATACAAAGACATACAATATATACTGTATGAAATAAATAAATAGCCTTTTCTTTTTAACATAATTTTTTTCATACATCATTTTCTCAGCCTTCCAAACTCTTTTTTATCACAATATAAATTTTCTCAGTCTTTCTGCTTTTAATTCAAGAAATATTCTAAATACATAACTGAACTGAATTATTAAATGAGTTGAAAAGGCTTTTGAAATCATTAGAGTGATAAAATCAATCTTACTTTTTAATATCTTAAGACTGAAAGAGTAATCATATTTAATTTTATACTTTTCAAAACCAATTTAAATTCTAAACCTGAATCAAATTTTTCACATGACTACATTTTACTGGTCATTCAACTGTCTTAAAATTTTCCTGAAAATACCAAACTATATTTTGTTAATATCATACACCAATTCTCTTTGATATTTAATTAAAAATTTGATGAAATTTAACTTACAAAAAATAATTTCACCAACAATATGCTACTTACTGCAAAATGGCATTTACATTCGGATGTGCATCGTACTCGTCCTGAAACAAAAAAAAATGCTTAAACCAAGGAAAAGCGTGAAAAATATATTGATGTTCGACACATATGCTATTAAATAAGTTTCTTAATTTAATATATCACTCACATTATGCTAAAGGCCAAGGGGAATGGATTTTAATACGTTTTAAGTATTTTCGAAACAAGGTTTGGTTATGAGAACCTGAGGAGCCTTTAGAAATTGTTTCGTCAATGACAAATGGCAAAATCATCGTTCTCGATTTGTATTCTTCATTAATAAACACATCGATGCAATTATTTAAAGAAACCAAAAGCGGAAGAGGTTAGAGAACTGATGAGAAGGTGATTGCATGATAAAATGTTAAAAAATTACTCACCTCTTCGATTTCGATACCGTCGTCATCGGAGTCATCTTTATCCACGTTCTCATCATGAAGTTCGATGTCGAAAACTCCAGCCATTTCGTTATGATATTATCCTACAGTCAATTATCACATTGATAAAAACTACATAAACATAATACTCATCAACAGTTTAAGATATTTTGTTTCAATACTGCTGCACAACAATCTCCCCACCTGCCTCATGCGTGTGAAAATGGGGTTATGTGCAGAAACTAAATTGGCGTTTCTGCGCAACATGCCGCAATTCACTCACAAATGTTTTTTTGTTTCTTATCAACTAATCATGTCAAATTCAACATGTTAATTAATTATTTACATCGATTAATGATTCTCTATAAGAATTACCTCAATTATATTCTTTTTCTCTTCCCGATCCGATTTCTTTTTCCATTATTTTCAACATGTCATGAGCTATTAGTTAATGATTGCAAAGACGGTGACCTTGATTTTTAACCAATGCGAAAGCAATCACCTTAAAGTTTACACATCGAGGCTAACAAGAATAACGTACGCAAGCGTAATATTTGCGAGACATATCAAACGTACACATTAACATACATACTTAAATGCATTATTAATGATACATCTGTAGAATCATATTTTTTTGCAATTCAAACACAAACACCGGTAACTTTTAGCCGAAAAAACACAACTGCGTCACTTCAAATAAGTTTTCCAAAGAATGATATTTACCTAAGTTTTCCAGCAGAAAATCATCGAAATTGGGTTTAATGCAAGTGCATAACCTTCGTTGAGGTTAAGAGATACATAGCGAATTCCTTAATTGAATATTCTTGAATTTCTTGAGCGTTTACTATAAATATTTATTAAAAGTGGCTCTGAGTTGTCGCCTAACGCACCAAAACCTGCAAAATTCGACGTCTTTTGATCATGAATAAATCAAATTAAATTTTAAATACTGGAGAAACTTTAAAAAAGGTATTCCTCCTGACGAACGTTAAAGCTTAAGGAAAATAGTTAAAAAAACATGGCGGCACTTTACTCAATCTGGGAATGGCAGAAACCAATTAGAAAAAAACGGTTAACGGAAATTAAATTAGGCAAATTAGGAAACCAAAACCGACTGATTAGATTTTCACTGGGCTAAAGGAGAATTTTACATTTAAAATTTTCGTGTAATTATAAAAAAAACTGACTATTCAGCCTTCAAAATATTTATTTTCAAATAACTTAACAAATGACATGAAAAAATCAAACTTAAACCTGTAAAAGATTTTATGTCTTCATTCGTTGGCTAAATGTACACCCATAATAAAAAAAATTATCTTAAATTAATAAACTCAATCAGTATAATAAAAACAAAACATGGTATCTTTTTTACAAAATTATCATTTTACAAAATTTCAGCTAAGAAATCACGAGTAGTAATAAATAAAAATGCAAGCCCTATGAAATACTCCAACGAAATACTAAAACTAACTCATACTTTTATGGAATTGAATATTTTCCTCATCTCTCTAAAGTTTTTACATCAAATTTAAATATTAATACTCATGAGCTACCTATTAAAGGCCAGTTTTTATAAAAATAAAAAGTGATTACACCTTTACAAGTTTACATAGATTTAACAAAAGGAATTAAAAACTCATTAATTAAAGTATCTAAGATTTTTTTTTAAATTTATACAGAGTCACATTTAAGATTTTAACAACTTTTTAAAGACCATATAGCAAAGACTGGTTTTATACCCTTAAAGACATTGCTTTTGTGTTCTCAGTCTGGTTGTGGAGTGTGAGCCGCGCCATGTTTAATTTTTCAATGGAAAATACATAAAAACAGGCGATCTTACTGAGGCACTATTTGAAAGATACATAATATTTGCTATTAACCGTTAACCCTCGATTGTTTCAGGGTTACATAAACAGAATAAAACACAAATTCGTTTTAAAATAACAAACAATTCCTGGCTCAAAAACCCCATCCATTTTCAAAGAAGTCACAGATCAACGTTTTCTTTAAAGGAAAACTATAAACGTTTTGATATTTACAATTTCTCATCTCAGAGAAAGAGAATATTTTGATGATTCTAATGAGAAATATTTTTTAGATTAAAATCAATTCTAAAAATTGACTGTTGTTATCTAAAATTCAGAGGACATTCGACTTAATGAAAAAAGAAGCTTAGGTTATCACTGGAACCATTAAAAGATACTTTTTATTCAATTACATCCTGCAGTTTGTATTAACTTAAATACATTACATTCCTCAAATTCGGGGAAACTAATTAAAGTTCTAATTATAACAAAAAACCGTTTGTGTTCGAATTATGTATCAGCTCTTAAGATTTAATCGTCATCTACAAGAAATTATACATTTATTATAACAATTTCATCAATTATTTTATATTTTTACAAGAACAATTTGAATTTAATAATTTAAAAATCCACGTGAATAGAATTACAATTAACTTTTATTTGACTGGCTCATTAGTACAACTCATTAAACTAAGAATCACATCAAAAGATTCATCAAAACAAATATTTTTACAATTTTAAAACAAATCAAACTGAAGATTTTTTACATTCAAAAAATTTAATACGGTATAATTTATTTACATCTCAACAATGTAAAGAATTACATTTAAATATTTCAATGTTTAACAATAACTATTCTTTAGCCGAAAAAAATTGTACTACAAGATTTAATTAAATCTCACTAAAATCGAATTTCAATTAGCAACACTGAGTGATATGGATGAATTTTAGAAAACAGCGGTTAAGATGACATCAGACTCCCAAGTAAAATGAGTGCTAAATTCATCACTGTTTCACTCCCACAAATGATTTGTTACCGATTGTCGAAAGGGCTGTTTGCATTTCGATATTTTGGGTCTAAATTTCACATTAAATAAATCTTAAAGTGACTTAAGTTTCATCTTTATTTATACAAATTTGATTTAAACTCCTGCTGAACTTAACGACCACAGCTACAATTTTGTAAATTTTCAGGTAGCGACATGGATCACATTTGTTGTAGTCACACTACAGCAAGTGAGTATAATTTTCCCAACTCTGCAATTCGAATTAATCACTTTAATAAGTTAAGCTAAAAATAAAATAATTAAATTGTATAACATTCATAAATAATGAGGTAATTCAGTAAGTAAAAGATTCACAAATTATTCATTGAAATCTGGGTTTAACATTCTATAAAAGGTATCCTATTGTAAAAATCATCGTAAACGGGTTTCTATATAAATATATTATTGCTCGGTGATAAATGCGTGAAATTTAGATCTTTAACAGTTTGTTTTTAATTTTATATTGTAATTACTGAATGAAAACATTTTTTATGCTTATCTAAGAGACACATGAATAAATACGAGACCTCTCCTTTGCAAATATCCTGCAAAAATGTAAGAAAGAGATATTGCGTATGCAGCCAGAGACTTTATCCTTATTATGAGTTATTTATTATACAATTGTAAATAACACATAAAAATATGAATTTTTTTATTAATAAAGTATTCAAAAAGTAAGGTTTGTTTAAAATTTTTAATAAAGAAGATTTCCATGCAAAACGTTGAAATTAATTAATAAATATAATAATGGTTTGTATCTGTTAAAAGTTGGTTCGTATTGTAATTCTCAACAATTTTATAAATTCCAACATAAATACGAACGCTCAATTTGCATAGAATCACTTCAACAATGTTGCCTTTAAGTTTCGAAACTCATAACAATTTCAAAAATGACTAAATCTCCCAAATTCCAAAATATTTAGAAACTCTCGAATGACAGTAAACATCCAATGGAATTGTAATATTTTAAAGAGCTCTTTTTACATTCGCCATTAAATTTGTAATTTCTTAGAAACGTTGTGACATAAAAACAAAGTCTTACATTAAAATAGCCACTCAAAGGGTTAATAAGGGAAACGAAGTAACTAAAGGTACTTTTCACCAAATGTATTTTTATAAATTCCTATTCGATAAAGTCTGGCGCAAAATAAACAAAACGGTACATTTTATATATTTAATTACTGAACATTATTAAGTTACCAAAGCCATTGAAGAAGTCATCGGAACTTCTGGAAGAGTTCCCACCAATTAAACAGAACTCACTTGCATTAAAGGTTTATCTTCGACGGTTTTATTTGAGTTAAAAATACTGACAACCTCGTCATTGGATGAAGGACTGTCCGAACAGTAAGAAGTAAGCGGGTTCTCTGTTTTGTTGCTGACTTCCTGGTCTTTGGAAACCTCCCCGAAAGGCTCACCTTCTGCGCTTTTCTTTTTGCTCGACAGGGGATTGTGACCGTCACCGTCAGTCTGAGTGAAGTCCCCGTTTTGCATGACGGGAGATTTCAGCGAGACTTTTTCGATTAGGGTCGACAATTGCAAAGAAGTCGATTGCTTTCTTTCGGGAGGACCGGTCGCTGTTAGATTTGTCCTCGAGGAAGACTTCCCATCTTTGTCCTTAACTTTTTTCCCGATGCCTAATCTCTGAAGGTTTTTCGCCACGGTTTCCTTGTTTCGAATGGAGCTTCCTCTTCCAGAAAATCCCGTCTCTTCCTTCTCTTCGGTTATTGCTGACAGCGCTTTCGCTACGTCTGTTCCCGCACTTGTAACGTCGTCCTTTGGAATGATTGGTATGTCGTCTGAAATAATACGTGGCTTTGTTATTGTACAGAACAGAGAATCCTTTCATTTCTACAATTAGAATTTCAAACCTAGAATGTCAAATTTAGGTGTGAATTAACGAAATCTCGAATACAGTATAGTGAAAAACTTCCAACGAAAAGACTCATTGCGACTGATATTCTAAATTTCTTTCGATGGCCGATTACATCTAAAATCACATCGGATTGCAAAAAACACTCTAGGTTTACCTTTCGCATCCCCCCAATTGAAATCAACGGAAAAATTTTTTCTGAAACGTTAAATACGACAGTGAGACGTCGGGAATATAAAAGTGCACAAAATATAATATTCAAATAAAGATTGACAAGCGGTGCAGTCTCCATGTTCAGGTGCTTAATTGATGCTAAAAAATTTGCAAAGTGATTTATGACAATCCGACTTTGCAAAGACAAGAGAGAACGTTTTCTTCTGGAAAAAATCAGGGGCTGTAGCGTTAGGAGATAAAGGAGATATCTCCTGTCGGAGATAAACGCTGCGACCCCCAATCGCGAGACGTTAAAATGAAATCAAGGTCGGTTTAACTAAGTGAGAAAAAATTTAAAAAGAACGCAACAACTGAATTATCAGTTCTACTGCTAAGTAGAGAATGAAATTAAAAGGGGTATTACACACCTTGAGGGTAAAACCTTTTCCCGGCAAGTTTCATGCTTCATGCATTTCTATTCATCCAGGGTCATCAGGGTCAAAAAAATCGGGCGCTACTTTGATTTTGGGGCGACATTTGGGGCTCCTACTCGGTTTGTATGCTTTGGGCGTACAAATGGGAGTCAATATGCAACCCCTTATGGGAATGTCTTCTGAAATACATTATTTGACGTTGCTAAAATTATTTTTTGAGGACTGCAAAGGAAATATATTTCTCGTGTGTCAGTGGTACACAGTGAATAAAACATTTATAAAAACGAAACCTGAAGCATAGACAAGTGCACACTGAAAATTTATCCATTCAAAAACATTTCCCACCATCGACATCAGTTTAATACAATGGCAATACTCTAATAATAAATACTAATAGGCGATATATCAATTACATTTTACTTTAAATTAATTCTGGTGCATTATTTTCGATTACATTTCCATCCGAAAACCATTGCAATTTTTTTTCTACATTTGCTTTTCTGAAAACTTTAAAAGAAAAACATTAAAACCCCTGTTAAGGTATCCTCCCACAGGAAATAACCCCTATACACAATAGAATCTCAGAAAGAAGTGCCGACTGAAAGACTGCAACTATCATACGCTAGCAGTAAAAAATATTAAAAAAAACAAAACACTAAGTTTTTCAAATAAACTATAGTAGAGAAAAAGAGATGTACATATAGAAGACGTATGTGAAGGGAAAATATTACGTCCGTGCTTGAGATTGTTCCATCAAAACATTATGAGTCCAATGTAAACAGCTGTTGATTGTGACAAGCGAACATGCGCCAAGACCTTTTCATACTCACAACTTATATCAAAAAATTTACAGCGAGGGGGGGAGGGAAAATTTAAACAGCTCTGTCTGAGGACTGTATCAGAATATTTGCCATGCCGATTTCGTCGAGATTCTCTTCACCGGACGTACTTAGCGCATCCTCCTCGAAGACTTTGCACAGACGCGCTCCGGCGCTCATTCGATTCGGCGAAAAATGCACAAAATTTAAGGTTCTTCTTTTCGGCAGTTCGCTTCCGAAGGGTTGTATGTCCATTTTGAATTCGTCCTCCTTGTGCCTGGCTTGAACGTCAACGCTGTACCTTCTGTGATGTGATTTCTTGGATAAAATCGGGGAAGACTGTGTGCTGCTGGATAATGCATTGCTTTTCCCCGAGTTTGGCTCTTCGTTTTCTTCGGCAATGTGTCGATTGCTTGCACTGTGCAGCCAATTCCAACCTTTCCATTTTCCCTTACGAGTGGATTTCTGAGATTGTGTTTCGGTTTCGGTTGAATCGTTATCCAGTGTTTTTCCCGGAGGCGTATTGGACTGAATCTCCAACTCCAAATCATCTTTAAAGTTTTTTTATTATAACAGGGAGAATGCAGCGTGCGTACAAAGAATCCAATCACATAATGAATACAATGTCTTTTAAAAGTTGGACAATATAATTTATAATTAAGACGGAGTAAATCAACTATTGAAATAGTTTCAGCAGTCACCAGTAAAAAAAAAATAGTTTGTAAACATTGGGGCAAATAAATTTAGGCAAAATCCCATCAAACCCTTTCTCTTAAATACCCTCCGAACACCTTTATAGAACTGAATAACTTAAAAGGCATTTCTAATTGAGCTATTTACAATTATAATTTATAATTATAACGCCAAAAAGGACTCAAAATTTAATACCTTACGTACCACAGAGTTATAAATCACGGAAACAAATTAATTAATATATAAACATTATTTACCAGCGATGAAGGTATCATTAAATAATTAATTAAAATAAGTAAATACGCACCAGGTAATTTTTTCGTCCTAAACGAGGCGTTGGTTATCATAAATTTATTAACGGTCGTGACTGTGTTGGTTGCAGGAGATAATGCCACGCTAATTCCCATCGGACCCTCACTTGTTTGTCCAGCTAAAGTAAAATTTTATTATTAAATATTGAGGATTATATTTGTGAAGTAAAAACAAACAAGAAAAGGAAATAAAAAAAGAGTTTAAAGAGAAATTCGCCACTGTTTTTTCGATACAAACGGGCGGAATGAATTATGTGCTATTATTTTATTATAATTAATTTTGTGTTGCTCATTCCTGCTCTAAATCATTCACTCATTTACCTGATGTAACATGAGAGGAATTCCTAATAGCATTGGCTACTATAATTACATTTGGATAGCATTCAAGACAACTGCGATTGTAAATGTCGACAACGGCTTGCATTGCAACATACCCAAAATCATTATACCTACAAAAAGTTTTTTTTTAATGCAAAAGCTTAAAATTTAATGTTTATATTTTGAGATTTATGCTCACAATTTTACAATTTTTATTTCTTAAATCACATCCAAACTTACATTGCAAAATAAAGTCCACACAAAAGTTCTAACAGCAGCTGTGAAGACACAGGTATACGAGAGAGTTTTAAAACCTTAACTCCTTCAGGGCAGTCATAATATGGTAATTTTGACACTGTTTCCCCAAAGCCCTGTGTTGCTAACCTATAAAGAAAACAAAACATACATTTGTCATACAAAAAAAAAAAAAGAATGGGGAATCTGAAAAAAATTGTACACTTACAGGGATGAAATACGACATAAATGCTTCAACGACATCTTATTTAGAGATCCAATGTATCTATTATATATAAACACTAAACTGGATATTGTTTTCAATCTGTTCTGGGCATTGAGAGTTTCCACTTGGGGATGAGGACCCCAACTGATGAGTTTTGTATTGCACTCTTCAAGTCTCCGCAGAGCAGTTTCGGTTAAGGATGCATGGGCAAGACTCATGGGTTCATGGTATATGGAAGCCTGAGCTAAGGAGGGCAGTCTGAAGGAAATCACAGTGGGTTGTCCAGCATCATTAACTACTTCAAGATTGTAGATTCCAATGAGAAGAGTTTCCACACTGCTGTAACTCTGCAAATAAATAAATAAAACTTCAAATAACTGTAATAAATATTTACATCTAATTTTATAAAATTAATTATCTTATTCAGATTATAATTAGTAAATATTTACTTTTTTATCTCCTTGTGCTACTGAATTTAAATAAATATAGATCAAATTAGGTAAAAATTGAAGAGTAAAAAGCTTCAGTTCAACTTCTCTTGATCTATAAAAGTTAAACAACTGTTTGCTAATGGGATCTAAAAGGTTGTAAAACTTTGTATGATTTTCTAGAGTATCATATAAAGCATTGATAAGATCAGTATTATGTTTTAAACTGCTTGCAAAACTGCTGATTTCAACAGGACTGAGGGCTCCATATTCAGCAAGCCAGTCCTGTAAAATTTGCTCATTCATCCTGCATTCTGCAGCTTCATCTGCCCACCCTAAAATGCAAAAAATCAATTATTAGTCTGAAGAATCCCCTTCAGTCTTCAAATCATTACTCAATACCTTTTCTAAATTACAAAAATAGTTTTCAAAATTCAAGATAAATTTAATTATTCAATTAAGGGTTTTAAAAGGCAAAATTAATGCACTTCAGATAAAACAATAAGACACAGAAACCTTGGAAAAGACTAAAAATAAGATTAGCTCTAACCTGTTGGAGTATCTGATACCTCAGTTTGTTTTTTAAATACAGGACTTGTTACTTGATTAAACATATAGGATTGTACGATAATATCATGCTTGCCAAACTTCGATTTTAATCATTATCTTTCTTCCAAGTAAAGTAGTTTACAAATATTAAATTAGTTGCTGTAATAAAATAATTATATTGGTAGCTTAAATTTATGCATAACTGTGAAAAGCAATGAAGACTACAACTTGAACTGTAAAACAAATTAGCATGACTTGCACAGGTTTTCAATAATATATATATGTAATGCAAATTTAAAAAAATAAAATCAAATTTTTTTTTGCAGAAACAACCTACAGGTGAAATTCAATTAGAGCCAATCTTTACGAGCAATAATTGTTTGAATGAAAATGAAATAATTGAATAAATAAAAATATTAACCTCTTATTTCATTTTACACAAGCCGATTGAATACGTTAAATAAAAAACATTTCCCTGATAAACATATTCGGCCATTATTATCCGTTTTGTGTTGCCAACTTTAGAAAAAAAAATTTTGCTCCAGTTTGTTGTTTCATCCTTGACCAGTTGCCTTAGCCATTGCCGCATTTAAAATTTAGCGGGAATTTTTTCTTGAGCCATAATTAACATTCGACGGATTTATGGAGACTTCTTTTCATTAATTACACATTTCATTTAATAAAAATTTGTAAACTGAGTCAATAAATTCACGTATTATTACGTTTGACTAAAATCTACTCTTTATTTCTGCCGTGATAGTTTTCAGATAAAATATAATGAAACCTAACCGAAATACTGTATATAATTTATAGTTTTTGATATGTGATAATAACTATAATCTAGAAAAATAAACAGTTTTATGAAAGGAGAAAAAGTACCTGTTTTTGCTTTCCCATTTTTATATAATTTTACATCATTGAAGAAATATTGCAAACATAAAAAAGAATTAAGTGAAGAAACTCAGTGGAAATTTTACAAATATAAGCTGAAATAACTTAAAACAACTTAAAATTGCAAATGTTTTATTAATATTCAATTAAACTGTACATTTTTAAAATCGCAACAATTATTTTATTAAAACACTAAAAATATTCAATTGATGAAAATTGCAAATAGGAGCTACATGAGAAAAAACTTAAAACATTTCTGTATAAAATTTACAATTTATTAATAAATACAAAAATTCTTACAAAATTTCATTCATTGAATTTTCAAATTATTTAATGATAAAAAAATTTCAACAAAAATTTCAACATAAAATTTCAACGATAAGCAACGATATTCATACAAACTATCCTCTCACAAAACTAACAAATCTAAAATTATTATATAAACTTATTATTATTTTTATATCTAAGCACCATTCTGGAAATATTTATCATTTCATCTCAGAAAAAAACTAATTTTGTGTGCTGCAATAATTGTGATGAGACTAGATTTATTTTTATTTCCTTTTGATTACTTCGGATTGTAACATTATTTTGACGAACCATTCGGTCCAAATACGAACTGATTGAAGAAAGTAAAAAATAAAATACAATTAAAGAAATATTTTACAGAGTATAAATTTCTGTCGTTTGTTCGAAGCGTTTTCTATTCAAAAACCTCTTCTCGTCCGTAACTGAAAGGGTTTCGCTTAAAATCAGAGGAACTTTTATCTATGAATCTTTGCAAAGGGTGCTGTTTTCCTGAATCGTTTTCTCTCGAATGGGAAAATGTTTCGGCAAAATTCAAATATTATAAAACGTTAATTTTTTAACGCCACTCTACGAATGGAGTTCATTTCATGAAAATAATTCCCTTTCGACAATTATTTTTAAATTTGACCATTTTTATACATTTTTCATTGAAGTTTTTCGGTAAAAAGAATATTACAGTGAAATTCTCTCTTTCAACTGAGTTTAGTAAATATTTATCTCTTCGAAAATATAAAAAATAGAGGAATTTACCATATTTATATATACACACAAAGTCAGATTAAAATTCAAATGCAATAATTTAACTTTTAAATTTTTCCTATTGGCTTAGAGACATATTGGAATCATTTCAAATTATTAATTGGTACCATTCTGAGAAAAACCGCCAATCGAGAATGCAAATATTCATTCTGATAAATAACTTCTAAACTAATGGCTTCCACAATCAACTCGTGGTGATCTCCTTCAGTGCCAGATCAATCTTTGGGACCAAATTCCCCATTTTTCACTCTTCTTAACCGATTTATTTAATCCGACCAAACTTTTGCTTACTCTTTCCGTTTCCCTTCTTTCGTTCTATCTCATCTCCTTTCCAGGGAGTCCCGAATCTTCCTGGAAAACTGGATGACCATTTGTACCCTCAAATAAATGATCTCAATTGAAGTCATCACCTGGGACAGAACTGGAAGTATGGGAAAAGGAAGCAGTGAAGGGATAGAAACCTCGTCGGGTCCAATTTGTAATCGAGTCCTTCGATTTTGACTACGTTTAGGTCATCTTTTCCGTATCTGGAGTAACTGAGGGAAATCTGTAAAAATAATAAAAACCTTAGGTGCACTCTCATTTTCCATTGTAGTTCGATTGTATTGCAATCACAAAATACAAAACTTAACCCAGTTAAGCGGCTCGGTACGTTGCGAGTAGTGGTTCCTGTAGTGGCCACGTATATTTGTATATATACGTCATATCCACTGAATAATTTTTTTATATATTATGTTTATATTATTTTAGATTATGTTTATTACAGCTTATAAATATACAAAGGTAATGTATACACATTGAAGAGTAGAGAAAAAATTGTATCTTCATGTTTCTTTGTGTTTAAATTGTATCTTTATGTATGAAAAAATTATGTATGTTTATGCATCTACCAATCTAATGTATGTATCTTATGTATCTAAGAGAACAGCGCGTAACCAAGTTGAATCTTGCAATGCTCCTATTGTCCCTCTATTACCAGAAACAATCGAATGTATATTATTAAATAAACCAAGAGAAATCATTATCCGTATATATACGTCATAGCCGCTACAGTGTACAACAGATCAACCGTATATATACGGCATATCTGCTTAACGGGTTAAGGGAAACTGTATTTAAACCGTTCAATTAGCTTACTTGATCGTGAAGAGAATCTCTCCGGAGGAACTTCATGGGCTCCAGATGGGAGTGAAACTGTTCGACAACTGTCAGATGCTTTCGCAACAGATGCTCTGCAAGAATAAAAACCGGTTAAAACACGTAATTACTAATGCGCGACCCAATCGGATTCAAATTTGAAATAATAAACCATACACTGAGACTTACCAATGATATATCCCATTGTGACGTCATCGGGGAGCCGAATTTTTTCGCCGACGCTTATGAATTTCCCACCGCTGAAAACAAAAAGCATTTGTATTGTAGGTTGCAATTTGGGGCATTAAAGTCTGGCCTTTTTCCTGTCGCCGCAATCATTCCCTCAGAAGGGATTCTCAAAAGAATCATGGTGAGAGCCACGGTTATCCGTATGAGAGGTGTTTTCGGTGTGTCGATTAGTTTCGGATGAATCCCAACAATGGCCGAAGAAAAAAGGGAACAATCCTCCAACACAAGTATGAAATTGATTTTTTATTAAGCGCTTTTGTTTGGATAGATACTCGGACAATATCTCCGCTGTGATAAATCTATCGCCCGAGACCGAATTTTGTGAAAATAAAGCCCTTTTAACTGACCCGTATTAATCAGCCACGCTCGACCAGTCCTTTTGTACATCTGACACCGAGGATAACTCCTCCGACTTATCCCGGGACAGATGGGGAGTTACCGCCGGTAACTGTTACCCGGGGGTGACAGAACCATGATTAAGTTCCGCACACGCACACGCACTCGGCTTCTTATGCGTCGGGAAGCTTTTTGCTTGGGGAAACCTCGTGTGAACATCCGCACCAGATATTTAAACGCTTCCAATTCTTAATTATCTTTTTCTTGTTTTTTTCCCAAGAAAAGTTAAATCGAAGCCAAAACAAGGAGCCGGTTATGCTAATCCTTTTCAGTCAAAAATTTTAATGCATCGAGTTAATTAGTTTTTGTGTTGAGGAAAAAAAAAAATTAGTCGAATAATTAGGCGGTTTTGGCGGTTCCCATTTCGACTGATTAGAGGAGTTCTTTTTTTTTACTTCGTGGAAAAACACATTGGAGAAATTTTACACTGTATCTCTGCCGACCGGAATTATAAAATAAAAAATTTTCATCTTATCTGCGAATTCCAGAAGCCGTCACATTTCAAACCGATTTGTTTTTTCATTTTTCTTTATATTGAAAATAAAAAACTGTTAAACGTTTTAAATCATAAAAATTGAAATTTTATTCAAATTAGATGTTTGACCTCTCTCTTAAAACAAAACTGACGCGGTCAGAAGTCAACCAACTCGAAGCCATTAATCAGATTAAAACTGCCCCCGGGGCATTCGTCGTCCAGAAGTTAAAGGGAAAAGCAATCTGTCAGCGCTCGGTCCTCAGCAACCCTTTTAACTCGTACGGGGCTGGGAGATGTGAAATGACTTCGAAAGGAGAGACTACCACGCGGCAATTAATTCAGGCCGAAGACCATTGTTCGGTCCATATAAATGGACAAAATGGCCGCGGGTCAGAAAGCAAAGGAATGATAATGATCAGTCCAGTGTGCGCATAACAAATGGTATTAGGCATCATTTATCGGCGTTTTATATCGAAATAATTACTGCGTTAAAAAAAAAACTGAATCAGAAGCACGACTGCAAACCGACGACAAACAAAAGACCCCACAAACGGGCGAAAAAAAAATGCAAAATGTCTTCCGGCGCATTTGTCGGCTCTTCAAAGCGAATAGCCCCTCCCAAAAATATGTGCCCCATTACAATTACCGAATTATATTCTTTGATTGTGATTGGGGCCGAACACTATCTGAAGACTATCACAGTCCATAAAAATCTACTTACACAACTACTCCGGTCAAATTAGCTCAAAAATGGCGGATGAAGTAACATTAATTCCTAGAAAGCTAAAACTTGGTCAAATTGTTCACAGTATAATTATGTATAAATTGTCAAAAGTTCTCAAAAATCTGAGGGAAAAAATGGCGGTGACACTATTTTGATATTTGGCCCTAAAGTTAGGCCAAAATGGCGTTTTCTCTACAACTTTGAGCTCCCATAGCTTCCGAAGTTTTGATGCTACAAAAGTCAAACATGGCTCATTTTAAAGCCCTAATGTTGCTCTTTAACCTTATATAGTTTGGACAAAATTAGTTATATTATTACTACAAATACAGAGCTTTATCCTAAATGAATGAAAAAAAACAGTATATTTTGTAATTTTTGTAACTTTTTTGTAATTTTTTAATGTAAATTTGTAATTTGTCACCTTTAATGACTACGGGCGACCTAGAAGATTAATACTTTATTATATTATATTATTATATTAAATTAGTTATGTTATTGGAAAAAAATTGAAAAATCAATACTTTTTTTATGGGGAATTTCTACAACTCATTCAACTTTTTGAATCCTTATATCTCAGAAACGGTGGCTCTTAGGAAGAAAGGTATAAATACATTTTTTGTAGATAATTTTATTCTCTACAATTTTTGTCTGAGCTATTTTTACGATAAAACTTACCATTTTTATGAAAATAGCGAAAAACTAATTTTTTTACCTTTACCCACTTCCATTTTTCCCACTTTGACATTTTATGTATTTATTTATTTTAAAACTCTTTACAAAGTTTTGCTCTATCTTTTTCTTACAAAGTTATTTTACTATAGTATAATTATACTCTGAACAATTTCACCAAATTCTTAGGAATTTTTGTAACCTTAAATGTCTAATTTGACTGGACTAAGTATAACGATATATGATTTAAAAATTGTAACTCGTGAGAGAACTTTATCAACAATATTTTTTATTAAGAGAGAATTTAATAACAAAGAAAACGAAAACGTAGCAGTGACAGATGGAAAAGGAAACTTAGATTTTACTCTATTCTTTTTGGAAAAATAAAAACTACTGCGGTATTGTTGGGATTGGTCAACCGTGGGCTTTTATTCACCACTTATCGGACTCCGAATCAAATTCATTCGGCTGCGTGAATTAATTGGGAAGTTTTTGAAAATCCGACCACAGAGAGAGAGAAAATAAAATCGAGAATAGCGTTCGTTTGGGAAAACGGCTTAGCGACTGCTTACACAGTGTTACCCTTAACGATTCGAAACTGCTTGTAAATTGCAGCATTGAATTTGGATGTTGTATTTGTTTAGACCCCTTTGGGAGAGACACTATACACTGCTGGAGTGATAACTCCACTCGTGGCAATTGATCATGTCAGTCCTTTCGGGTGCAAATGACTGCGGCGACGACAGTTCTCATCCGGTCGTGACCCATATTCGGAAAAGATAAAGTGTCCGAGAAGAGGAAAAGGCGTTTCGGTATAAAAACTCACCTGGCAACCGGCATCATTTTCAAAGCCAAAGCACGACTCAGACAGAATCCTGCTCCTCCAGTGGCGAACCAAAATGAGATCTTTTGCTGAAAGGTAAAAAAATAAATTCCCAATCATTTTACGAATGATTTTTTTTTTCCTGCGCTATAATAGGTTGCTAAAACCGTATTTGGGAATAGATCATTTTTTATGGCGTGTGATTTGGGGCGTGCACCTGAATTTAATGAACCGCAGATAAATTAAAATCGTTTTTAAGCCAAGAAATAAAACTGAATTTCTTTGACGGGTAATCAACGAGTTGTAAAATAAAATAAATCAAGATTGTAATCTCGCCCGTAAGGAATTTAGTAGTGCCGAAGCATTCGGAAAAAAAGCAGATGAGACTTCACTTGAAAAAGAAATTTAATAAACATATTATTTCCCTTATTGCAAAAGTAAATTTTCCCTCACACTCTACACCCCATTTACAGTGGGTATTTTCCTCGGGAAATTCCGACTAAATCCGACTTCCTCAGTCTCTCGCGAAAACCCATACAATTCACGGAAAGGACTCCCGAGAGAGAAACAAACCCACGATTAATTGATTTGGTTCGGGGCTATTTTCGAGGATTGAAACATCAAAAAAATCTGTGCTAAGACTGTGATTAATAGGATCCGGAAAGTGAATTGATATTTGGTTTGGGCAATCAGAATATTTAATTCAGGTTAATTAAAGGGGAAATATGCTATAAATCAAGCGGTGCACACTGATCGCTTTGGTCGAGAACAGAGACAGTTGGCACCGGCGTGGGAAGGAACAAAACCAGACTCCGAATTGCGAATTTTCTTACATATATCATTCCTCAAGGTACAGTAGCGTCCAAAAGTATATTTTGACAATTCAAAATTGTTCATTTTCCACCCGTAAGAGTGGATTCATACAAAGTGAAATTTCATTAAAATGCTTTACAACATTTATAAATATAATATTAATTAAATAACAGAAGAAACAAAGAGTTTATCTTTAAAATATATACAAAAGTAACAGTAAAATTATAGAATAGTATAATAACTAATAATAGAACTAAGTAAGAGTATTAATGAAAAAGCAGAAGACTAAGAATATTATATTTTGTATATTTTGTTACTTTAATGCAAAAAATATATTATTAGTAGTATTTATAACTGAAAAATACAACACAACCGTAATAAAATCTTATAGTAAAATAATTAACTAAGAAACTATTAAATTTTGTATTGTCAAAATACTTTTGAGCGCTACTGTATTTGAAATCATAGTAAACTTCGGTATTCCCAATCCCACATCATTATTTTCCGTAATTTTCCAGTGCATTTCATGAAACCCAACCTCAACATCAGCGTTCTTTCTTCAATTTGATTTCCCAAAAACCAAAAATTGTGGAAAGTACTGTCTTTCCCTTTGGAAAAGAAGTTCACTCTATGCTTCACTCTATGCGCGATGTTATCGCATACGTAAATTCTGGCGGAGCGGTTTTTATCTGCCCCGAATACCAGAGATTTGTCTCTAAAATCTGGATGGTCATGTAAAGACCTCGAGTTGTTTTTTTTTCTCTCTTGTTTAAAAATTATTTAATAATAATAATATTGCATTTAATATCACGTTATCGAGATTGATTTGGTGTAGAAAATTATGCAATTACGGTTGTTGGTATGAGGCGATTAACAATCACATCTGACTACTTACTGCCCGGACCGTAATTTTTATTAATTAAATATAAATCAACGTTTTATCGAGCGTGTATTTTCGTGTGATTGCGCCGGCATAAGTGGGTGTGGTTGCAACAGGTTCTTAAAAAATTTTCCAACAAATTCTCCGTTTTATATTGTGAGAAAATTAAGCATTTATTCATATTTTGCTCTTTTAATCAGCATTTCACAATCGAGAGGTGGATTTTTATTGAACGCTTTTATTCAACTTGGTTTTCGTGTCTGTCTGTTTGTCCGTCCGTGTTTCTGTCTATTTGTCTGTCTGTCTGTCCATTCGTCTGTCTGACTGTCTGTCCGTGTGTCTATCTATTTGTCTGTCTGTCTGTCTGTCTGTCCGTCCCTCCGTCTATTTGTCTATTTGTCTGTCCGTCCCTCCGTCTATTTGTCTATTTGTTTGTCTGTCCGTCCCTCCGTCTATTTGTCTGTCTGTTCGTCTGTCTGCAAAGACCGAGAATCAAAACTTTCCCTCGGACCGATTTCTTTCAAATTTTGCACACACTTTCGTTTTGGTGTACAATTCAAATTTCTGCAATTATTTTTTAAATTAATGCTCAGGTAAAACTAAAGAAAATTCCCAAAGTCTAATTAATACAATTAAAATTTATACAGATAAAATGATTGTCCGCCTCAAAAAAATATACCTTCAACCTTAGCCACGAAAGAAGCCATGAAATTTTAAAGTTGCGCAGGTGTAAAAGTATTGTAGGGAAACCCACGTGTGATTTGGAAACTTACTGTTCGAAGTCTCTCGAATAATGAACTCCTGCCGGTTTCTTCCCCCAAAAATGAGCTTTAATCAACTTACTAACAAGAGAATCCCCACTGACCTTTCGGATGAACACATTTCAAAATTTTATTGGGCCACTAATCTGGGAGCAACGTTCAAAACGCACCTACGTCGACGAATCTTTCCCACGTTTAGCGCTTTATACGTAAGACAGCTTTTGACTCCCCACACAATGAAATGACTATGTTTTTCCAATATCTTTCATTCAAATGCCATATAAAAGCGGTTTTTCATTGCTATTAATTAGGGCGTTGCTCCTTCCATTGGGGGCTGAGAACATTCGGCCGAACCCAGATAAATTTTCTCTTTGAGAATAAAACAGTTGGCCCAATTTTATGTATGCCCCTCTTCGGAGAATCTCACCCAAAACCTCGATGAGACACCTCTTTGGAAATTGTGCAAAATCAGCCAGAAGGTTGTTAAAGAATGAACCTTTAATGACTAAGGGAATAACGCAACCACTGTTAGCGTGGCCATCAACAATGGGCGGAAGTCGATTCTTTTTTGTTTGTTATTACAGCTCTTGAAAGCACTTGTCCCTTCTCTGCGGAAGTAGGCAATGTTGATTACGCCACGCAAAGAACCACTCATCGTCAAATTCCAGATTCCTGAATTTTTTAAATCCAAAATGTAAATCAAGGGCAAACGAAAACCATTGTTACCGCGTAATCGTAACCGAAATATTCATGAACAAAATGCGGATTGTAATTTAAATATTTATTATTAAAGTCAGCTCTTGGAAGATCATTTTCAAATTTTGCCGGCATCCATTTAGGTGCAGCAAACCACCTCCGACCGGTTGCCTTCTCTGACAAAGACTTTTCTCATTTTTTCTTTATTTTTTTTTCTTCTCCGGTCCCGCATCTATTAATCGATCAACGGTTATGATAATCTACCGCTGCGATTCTTTTGAATAAAACGCTTGCATCGTTAATATACGGAATCCTATCTTTTATCCCTCGTGGTTATGTTGTCAACAAAAAATCTCAATTAGACTCTTTTACAAAATACAAAGCGTAGATAAATTAAATGAGATCAATTAATTCGGTCCGTGCGGCCGTGAAAGGTCAAGAAAAAATGCACAGCCACTTCTGAGTCCGATCGCCGACCATTCGAAGAAGGCCGTTTCTACCAAAAACGGAAGACTTATGGGTTTAGTCGGTTTAATAACCACGGGCTATGTAAGTCTCCTTTGAATTGAAATAACGTTTGCTTCTTTCGGTGCACTCCTTTGCACTCCCATTCAACTTCTGACGAGAAAAATCTATTAAATGATAACAGCACTGCTTACGGTAAAAAACGGGAATTGAAATCAAAACAGAGGTCTTATCGGGGTTTAATTAAAAATTCTCAACACGTTCGGGGAGACCCGATTCCGGTAAAACTAGCTTTGGAAAAGCTCTGGAAAATCTTTTTTGATATTTCTCCTAAAATATTTTAAAGTTTTATATTATTTTATTCCATGTATGCATTTGTAAATTTACTTTATCTATTTATTTAGTTACTTTTTTGTATTCATTTATTTTATTCCCTCATTTTTGCTTTCGAATGCTACAAAAAAAAAGAAAGAAATGTTATTTATTTATTTACTGTATATTTGTGTTTATTTATTTATTATTTACTTGTTGTCTATTTATTTACAATATACTTATTGTTAATTTATTCTCTATATATATATTTGCTGTTTACTTATTTCCTATAAACTTATTGTTAACTTATTCCCTGTATATTTGTTGTTTATATATTTACTATATGTTTTTTTTAGTTTAGTTATTTTTTTATATAATCACTGCGTATTAATTTATTTTATTTTTATATACAGTAGATAGGCTTCTATACCCCCCTAAACCGGACTGATAATTTTATTTTATTTATTTTACTTAATTTTAATTAATTTATAAAGTTTTATTTATATATTATATCTACCTTTATTATTTATATATATTTTTATTTCATAGTTTTATTTATATATTTATAAGTTTTATTATATATCCCAATCTCCTGAAATTCTTACAGTGCTTTCAAATTTGTACTTCTTTGTTTCTTACAGGAATTCAAATTTGTAAAAAAAAACCCTAACACCTACGGGTGAAATAGCGTAGAAATATATAAGTTTTTTTAATATTTCTCCTAAAAATTTTCATTTTTCTATATTAAATGTTCTACTGAAAGATTTCCCTTATTCCTACAAATCAAAATCCACATTTTTTGGATTCTGTCTGTCATATACAAACACGTGAGACATTTCCTCATATTTGGAACTCTTTTAATTAAAAAAAAAAAAAAACAAAAAAAAACAAACATGGAAGTATCAGGGGACACCCATTTCATCGAGTCGATGTTTGATGTTCGGTTTCAATAAATCAGTCAACAAATCGATGTGATTTCATCACATCGAACCGAATACCGGAGATCAATTTAATACCTGAAATTTAATCGAAATCGCCTGCTTTCGGACCGGAATGCCATTCCTTAATGAAACCTCGCGTGGAACGGAGAAAATAATTCATCACATTAGGCGAAGTAAAAAAATATAGGAGGAGAAGCTAGTTCAGCCGGAGACCTCGGTGCCCTTGAAAGAAAGTAGCCGTCCGGCTGCGAGTTTGTAAGCCCTTCACGCCCAACATATATACCAGAGTTCATTTATTTTTTTTTTACCCATATTGATTGCGAAACTATTTTCTTGTGAAACACAGCAGCAAATTACAATATTTGTCACGGAATTTTAGAGTGTATGAAATTAAAAATAGTGAAAGTTTTTCTCGAGTTAAAAAATAATAACAGTAAACGCTATTTAAGAAGGTTGAAAACGGGCATTTCGAAAAGGTATAAAAAGGACCAGCATGTGGCAATTGATTAGCCAACTTTAAATTACTTGCATTGATCTTTTCAAATCCGTTTTGATCGTTTTTACTTCATCTTCCTCACAATCACCTATTGTGAAGTTGCTTTTCAAGCACTGATGATTATTGCTTGATATTTACTTCTTCTGACAATTTTTCCCGTAAGCAGAAACATCGAAATAAAATAAACCACTCTTCTCTTCACGAATACTCTCGGGAATGAGCGTCTACAAAATCGATCAAAAGAGGGTATCAGTAGAGTGGATGGTTTGAAGAAGTTTGTAACTTTTTTTGGCTCCGTCAATTTTGGCTTGTCACTCCCATACATCTACCTGGTAATTTCATTCTATTGTATGGATTCCAGCATAACTTCACGTTTCGTATTTGAGAAAGTGAAAAATCAAAAAAAACAAATCCATATAACGAAGAATGATTATTTCGAAAACCGAAATAACGACCGCTGTCGAAGAGACCGATTCAGCAATGCCGATAAACCACAGTTAAAAAAGGAATCCTCATTTTTGTGCTTTTTAGGTGCCGCCATGATTTTTCCAATACTTACTGCTGAGTTGTCCTTAGTGATAATTTCCAAAGGCGCCCTAATGCTGGGCTTCCCCAGGTACCAGTCTTGTTGTGAATTATAACCGCTCAACATTTTCACCAGCCTTGGCACGTTCACGTAATTGTCATCGTCGAAATGACAAAACCACCTGAAAATCGAACGGAAAAGGAAATGAGAAAATCATCCGATGATGCCGTGAATTCCTTCCCGTCACCGGGAGAAACGGAATGCGGTGAGCGAGGCCTTCTGTAAAATCTCATACAGTACCCATTAATTTAAAATTACTGGAGCAAAGGCTCGCGCAGATGATGTCCGCCCTTTACTGGAATTCCCTTAGGCCTTTAAAAAAAGCCAGTGACGGCTTATATAAACTCCATACTTCCCATTCACTAAATAGTTACAATTTCCATTGCTTTACATTATTATTATGACTCAAGCACATATTTTAATTTACTTCCACGAGGAATTTCCTTCTTTACAAAGGTTGAATAAGAAAAAAAATTATGGTTGAGCGCAAATAAATATCCTTTGTAAACTACTTTTCATTAAACCTGTATCTGTACCACTGCTCTGTACCGGATTGTAATTCATGGTTTCATTGTTGGGACTTAACTGCTACTTAGAGCAGTCCTGAGGGGCAAAATTTTTAGAAAAGACTTTAGCTTAGTTTAATATAAATCGGAATGACTTTTTCCACGTATAAGTCACAGGTACGTTGACTCATCATTAAATGCGAGTATTCGATAAATTTTCAACTTTACGATTTTAATAAAATGCCTTCTCTTTGTTACGCGTGACCTTCGCCGCTTTTTATGAATGACATCAATTAAGTAATTGTAGCTTTCCTGTTTTGTCTGCTGCTGTTAAACTTCCAAGACCTCCCCCATAACCACAAAGAGCGAGGGAGAGATCAAATCAAACATAACCACTCGACGGCCGCATTCACCGCGTGCAACCATTTTTCACGAGAGTAAATTAATTTTTTAGAGAAAATATGAATGTAACACGTCTTTGAGTGGTGTGACTGCAGGACATTTTTGTATTTTCAGGACTTGGAAAGACGTCGCTGACGAATAAGATGAAAAACCATTCGCAGAATATGCAGTTTTAATAGACGTATAATTAGACCATGAGGAAATAGTTTTCAGGGTTATTATTTGAAATAGACTTCGGGAGTGAGGGGTTTTAGAGTTAATTAAACAGACCATTCTGTGGCGGAGGCAATGGGTTAACATAATAAAAAGCAATCTTATCGCAGAGCCACAGAAGTTACGATTATATGAATGAAATGTCAAGTGGTTACGAACTAATTGAAATTTTTTGTCAACAGCACATCTGCTTTTCCTTGGTTTCCTCCTATGTTCCTCACTGAGTCCTCCATCCATCCAGATTTCCTCGGAACACTCATAAACGCCCCGGGTTTAAGATATATCTGGCGCTTTCCATTCCACTCCACTCAGACATAAAAATTTTTTTTTTTTCTTTTACCACGAGTGCTTTAATTCTTAATGAATAAGACCACCGGGACTTCTTTAACGCGCTATCATCTGTCTGAAAACCGGATTTTAAAAGTTTTGGGAAGTCATTCCGGTAGTTAATTGGTAAACCTGAAGGAAAGCATTAATTGGAAATTTCTTTCCCAAAAGAAGGAAGAGAGGACGATGATTTAAGTATGCTTTGGCGAAAAGTTGTCGCCTTCGTGAGGGAGACACAAAAACTTGCCTTTAACTTCCACTATTTGTAATGAGTGACCTGAGAGAGAGAGAGAGAGAGAGAGTTCTGAAGTTGTTTGGAATTGGTTTAAGTGGAATTCAAGTGCTTCCCTTCTGTTAACTTCCTCACTGAGTTACGCATTTAGATTTTAACTGGTGGCTTTTCCTTGGAGAGGAAACACATCACCGCAACCAAATTATTAATGAAGAAATTAATTATAAGAAAAATATTTATGCGTTACTACAAGAAAATGTTTTAAAATCGGACTGTGTTAATACGATGATAATAAAAATAAAAGTATTTTTTAACTCAAATTTTAAATTTCCTTTAAAATTCATTCTAAAAGAAATTGTTAAACCCTACAAAATTGATTATAATTACTTCAACTGTAAACTTCCATAAGCAATTAGATATAATAATTTCTCAAAATGATTTTACAAATTAAATGAAACCGTAACAAAATTCGGTATTTGAAATGAAAGTATTTAAATAGAAATTCAGTATTGAACAGTTAGAGCTCCTGTTGAGTAAAATTGCACATTATATCGGTTATGTGACTCAGCGAATAAATGCGAATGGTATCGGAATAAATTTCTCCTAATGAGAAACTGCAATGTATTAAATAAGTCCATAAATTATGAGAAAGAAGGGAAAAGTCTGAAGAATCAATACAACAGTAAAACTGTTATTCACTTTGGAAAGAATTCTTTTTCGTAAGGAGTTCATCCGGTTACGCCCCCGGTAAATTAAACTTAATTTAACACTACAATGCAAAATGGCTCTTTGTCTGTCGATGCGGTTCTGCAGAAAAATTAAAAGCGCGGGAAAAGTTTCCCAGATGTGCAATCCACGGTTTCAGTGGGGGGGGGGGAAAGGTTGCAGATACAAAACACGTGCCTTCATGTGAGACAACTTTTGCACGGCATAAAGGCCCGAAGGAAGGTTCACCTGAGGTTATATGATTTACGTGATCAAACTCAACATCCTCTGGGGAAGTGATGGCGTGATCAATAAGGGCTCCGAAGAATGTTTTTTCAACCGAAACTTAACGGACCGCTAATACTGAATGGGGGAAGATTAATTGACGCATTTTAAAGCCTCCCGAGATTAACTTCTTTTTTTTTTCTTTCCTCGTCGTAAGAAGCTCAGTGAGCAGCTTATTGCAACAAACGCATGCGTGCACGGAAAGGAAATGAGCTAATAAAACCGAAATGAAGCTTTCAAAGCGCCGACAGTTTGGCGAAAACAGTTTAAACATAAATTACTTTTTTTTAATTATGTGAAATATATTACCCACAACCCACTGTCGACCCTCTACTCCTTCATTAGGTACAGTTTTTTTTTTTTTTAATACATTTGTCCTCTTCCGCAGAAACTCACCGCCATTCCAACCACACTTTTTAGTGCGTAATATTCACCCCGATTTAAATCAGAGTGCTTCGTAATTACTTCAAAAGGGGAAGTCATTTTTTAAAAACTATATTCACCCGATTAGCATATTTTTTAAATTAATTATTTTACATCTGATAAGCAATGCTATTATTAGAAATGATTTACAGGCACTAAGTATAAAGCAGGTAGGAGTGCTTCTGGCTCCGTGGATCCACAGAGGCTAAAACCGATGCTGCCCCCTTTGGTTGTTTTAAAATATAATTAACAAAAACATGACTTTGTTACAACAAAGCCGAAAGTTTTGCTTTCCCATTTCCCGGGCTCTGTCCAAATAATCGGCGAAAACCCCGCCGGAAATCCAACTTTTACGAACGTGACTCCGCATTTATCAAAACGGTCTCACCTTCGTGAAAGACTTTGATAAAAGAAAAGGCATCACAATGTTCGGTTATGAGGCCTCAACCTCAAATTTTTAACTCCGGATAAAAGAGAAGCGACGACTAACTTCTTAAATGGAGCATTAGAAAACTCAAAGAAATGAGGTTTCTCTCCTCTTTGGATGGAATTTCTTTCTTTTTTTTTTCGGCCGGAGAATCACCTCGATTTTTAATCTCAATAAAACCGTAAATAAAGTGATTCTCCTGCAACCCCGCGCTCGTTAAACAGCTTTTTAAATGTTTCTTCTTCTTTGTTACTTTTGTCAACCAGATGGTTTTCAGATGGCTTAAGCCTATAAATTGTATTTTCTTAAGCCGGGCTTTGAATGAGACCGCCACCTTTACATACATACATATATATATAAACCACCCGAGACAACACAATTTTTTTACAAATTATACTTCTTTCTCTTGGAACGAGCATTATGTTTTTTACGCATTTAAAGACTTCATAAATCCTTTTTCTCGAGTTATAATTTATCCCGTGACCCAGGGATACTTTATGTTTGAGTTCAAATATCATTTAATGAAACTTTTCAAGAAACACCCGCATCGTAATCAATTTTCAACTGTCCTTTCGTTACCGTTGCATTTGGTAATCATCAAAATTGGGATTTGCCATTCTAATTATGGATAAAATTACAGTAATTTTCTTATTATGTTATTATGACACTCCTACCTGTGTTGAATCAGTCACACATACACACACACAAAAAAAGCACGAATCATGTTTAACTCTGCTGAGGCGTTTCTGCTGACGGAGCTGACGGCCACAAAGTTATATTCGACCAATGAACGCACAATAGAGACGTTCCCATATTTCAACCACCGACGGAAGGTAAGCATCTCAAACCTGCGACATGACTCGATGGTTTTTTTTATTAAAAGAAACGAAATTTTGATTCTGTTTAAATGACTTTGCACAAGTCAAATAAAACCAAATTTTTTCCCCCCTCCCAACCGTCCTTTCTTTCTTTCAGAGTTTTTTTTCCCTTCCAGTCGACCGACGGATTCAAATTATACTAATTGTATTTATCAAAGTCTCATTATATAAAATTAATAGATATAATTGAACTTTGATACGATGGCGATTCGTTTCTTTTTTTCTTTTTTTTTTTTTTGTCTGCTCAGATTGTGGGGCGCCGCGAATTTTCTCGCTTTGTTCGCAGCTGCCCCTTAATTTGCGCCAAAACACAATAACCGAACGCTAATTAGGCCCTCCAAAAGGGCCGACTAATTTACACTCAAATTTTGGATTAAATCCACTGCAAATGAGCCTCGATTTTACGGGCTACGCCTCGGATCGCTGACTTGTAATTTGCCGACGTTTTCGGTGTTCGCCATTTATGTTCTTTCATAATTTAATTAATTATCTCGGAATTTCGAATCTCGCTCGTATTTGGTTTTCTTTCCGGCCATAATCCCACTGGGTTCGGATGCAACGCTGGTGAATTTTATACAGGAAATGTGGCATCAACATTTTTTCACTTGCCTCCAAAACAGTTTTATTCTCAAACAAGAAAGAAACCATATTTGTAGGCAATTAAAAACGGGGACGACAACAGAAGAAAGGAAGCCCAAATGATTCTGAAGGATGTTTGTTGTACAATTACAGTCATCTCAAGTGGGTTAAGACAGAAAATTGTTTTTTTTTCTCCCCTCCCCAACTGGATTATAATAATTTTTGTTACTTGAAACTGAATTAGAAACCTGCCAGATAAAAACAGAAAGAAACATCGACAATCCCATCGTAGTTCGTATTAAATGTAATGAGAGACTTCGACATTCTTTCCTTTTCTACTTCTTAGCTCGAACCGTTGACGTATTATTTTAATTTTTGTTTTAATCGGTAATTACATTTTTTATCTTCTAAGAAGGGGGAAGAAGAGTTAAGACGGTAAAAAAGAATGAACAGAATACAGTCAGCAAAAGTAAGCGATCACCGATTGTTTTTAACGAATTATCTATTTAAACAACACAACCGTTTATCCATGTCGGTTTTTTACACCAGCCCAAATACTTTACATACAATAAATTTACATTTGTTCTCTTCAAAACCTATTAAATTAAAAAAGAAAAGTGTCGACCAAGAGGTCACTATTTATTATATTGACCGCCTGTCTTAGGGTTACTGTTCGGCATCCGAAATTATTTTTCCAGGAATTATAAGAAATTTAATTTACGTATTGAAAGGAGGACCGAAGAGAGGTGCCATTAATTTTATTTTTTTTTTACTTTTAAATTTAACATGGGTTTATTAAATCATTTTTTCGATTCGATCGGTTATTGAGTTGGGAGATAACCAACACCGGATGCACAAATATACACAGATTTATAATATAGGTATGATATTGTCACCTCTGTACTAAGTCTCCTGTTTTGTTTTATATTCTTATAAGTATTAAAGCCGACTCAACTGAAATTCTCGCAAAATTAAGTTATAATTTGATAATTAACAGCCTTTTATTGAAACAACATGTTAAGCCTCATAGTCGGCAATACGGGTCACAATTCTTAATCTATTAAGTCTCCCGCAATTAATGAAATTAATTGATATAAAAATATTTCCCCGTCATAACACTCAGAAAAATAGGAGCCGCCATTTTCAGAGGCGTTTAGTTTGCAATGAACTCAAACGTCGGAGTAATTTTATCAAACAACTTCCAAACTCCCGAAGCTTCGAAGTTTAGAAACAGTTTGGGAAATTACAGACTTACTTTTTAAATGAGTTCACGGTGGAAAAATGAAATAAGCGCCGTTCCGTTCCAATGATTCGACACATTCAGTTTCCACACATAATTCCAACAAACACAATGAACCACTCAACCGCAGACCGTTTTTTTTTATATAAAATAAATTTTGTAATGAATTGCTGGAAGCTTTTCTTTTTTTTTTCCACCAAAAATGAAACCCCGCATTCTTCGACATCGCCCTTTGAAAAAATGCAAAACCGAAAGGATGTATAAATTTGGGCACAGTGTGGAAGATCAAACAGGACAGAGCACCGCGATAATTACACGTGTTTCTCCCTCGCACCCCAAATGGTGATTATTAGGGTAAATCAGTTTGATGTGTGAGAAACGTTTTCGGTCTAAATTAAAAAGGAGCTCCCGATGGTTATTTAAAATCGAGTTAATAGGTGTACCTTAATTATGTACATTGTATCACCTTTCGGAATGTACTGAAATAATTATACAATGACTGTAACAAAGCGAGCAAATATCCGCAATACTGAGAAGACGTCAATCGAATAAAAACCAATTCTTAGAAAACAAAAGAAAACATTATGCAATGGTTTTTCTCTGTATTTTCCCCGCGGTTTTCCATTAATTGTATAATTTATTTATTTTACGGTTAAAAAAGTTTGATGGATGTTTTGTTCTTGAAAGCACCTGGCGTTTTTTTTTCTTTCTTCGATTTTACCATAGACCAAACATGCGATGTTGGTCTTATTAAGCACTATTGTTCGATTGTTGGACCGGGGGTAAAGGTCACAGGCGCGGGTTGGATGTTGAGCTACCAATGCAGGTGCAGAGGCACTCAGCCGAGACTTCATTTATTGTACCTTTAACCTCTGCCTTGCAAATTGTCTGTATGGTGTTTCCGGTAACATCCCACTCGTAAATTCAAGCTAAGAGTAATGAATTATTAAATTTTATAGTTTCCTTAGTTCAAACTGAGATTAAGATAACAAACCTTACTCAATTTTCCCCTCTTTGCCGATTCGACATAAGCAGAAAGAAAATATACATAAAACATTACACCACCGTAATTTTTTAGATAATTAACATTGTCATCCATTCTCTTGGTTCGGGGTAACACCCTCCGACAAATAAAAATATAATAGTAATAAATAGCGAGTCGAATGCCGACGATTAAGCAAACCGAAAACGCAGTAACGCCTTTCCCTCTGTGTTTCCCCGGGGGCATGACTCTGTTTTAATTACTATTGGAAACGTTCAATTAGTTAGGATTTAGGTTTGGCATTCGGTTAATGGTAACAGAGTAAGGAATCTTGTCGTTTTAATTACTCCGAGACCAGTTTCTAAATTAACCGCAACATTTTTCCTTATTTTAATTTTTATGAGAAACGCCATAATTTAAATTTCTAAATCACAAAACCTGTACCGAGTTTAATTTTAAACGAAAAATAAATAAAAACTCGTTTTACTCGCCGCGATCGCTCTTCGGTGCTACAGAATGGTTGCTCTTTAATAGAAACGATCGGACCGAATAGAAATCGCTGAATTAAATCCGAACTGCATTATTTTCTTATTCGACTTGACAAAACCGACTTTGACGGTTCAATCCCAATGCGAGACTGAGTGAGGAGTCTTTCTAAATTTGGACCGAATTTCAAAAAGTACCAATAAAAAATAAGAAGATTGAGATTAAGATTGGTAAGCAGTCTGCAAAATCGAAAACTCCGGGAAACTCATTTGAATGAGAACTTTGCTCATTCCAGGCTCTCTGGTCACTCCCCGAGGAATGAAAAATCCCGAATACAGGGTGAACTGTCTCAACTTGTTGCATCATGGGATCCGTGACAACCTACACGACTTTTTCGGTGGAATGTATGGTTGAAAAAATTTTCTGGACGGACAACTTAATTAGATGATGAAAGATGTTGATTCAGATAAACAGTTCATTTTCCAAAAAAAAAAGAAACGACGGAGCTCATTATGAAGATTTCAAGGTTGATGAATTGAGTGATGAAAACGTGCGACAACGCGGCCCAATATTAAAAAAAAAAAAAAAAAATTTTCAGCTAAACGAGGTCGTGTTTGGGATCCGTGGTTTGTTTGCACCGAAAAGCTTTTACGTAATTAGTTACTGCACATTTTGAATATATTTGAGCAATGATTAAAGTGGAAACGAACCCTTTAAAATGAATGTTATCGAGTGTTATTAACCACTGCTCAATTATTAAGTGGGATCGATTTACATTTAAAGGATTTACGGCCGACACTTCGTCTTTTTCCCGGTCCGATATTGCGGATAATTATCCAAAATTTGGCACACATCCTCCGGGAGATTTAAAAACTCTCATTCTTTTTCCTCACTTAGGTGAGAATGATTGATGAGCGGTAAAGTAAAACTAAAAAAAAAAGGGTTTCAATCATTGAATTTCCGCGTCCATCTCTTCCTCCCATTGTATTAACGGGTTTCGGAGTAACGTCCGCGGAAAAGGGTTAAAGGGAATAAGATTCCAAAATTAGAGTATAATGAGAAATTCAGAAGGGCTATGAGAAAGCCATTAATTTCTGTCACCGGGAGAAGAACCGTCGAATCAGTAATGATACTCCCGACTGTCTGCCTTTGTTCTCTCCTTTAAAAAACAAACTCTTTTAATTAAATTAATTTTGTTCAAATTAAAGTTAAATCTATTTGAGGTGTTACGGGGTTTGCCTCGGGTGGCAAAGCGATGGGCGGCTGACATGATTACTTTACAACCGATGTCTTGTAATATTTGGTGACTAAACATATAAATAAACTAAAAAGCTTAACACATTGAAAAGAACGACGTAAGCTTTTCTCAGAAAACCGGCCAATTTTTAGGTGGGGCACACCAAACTCCCTATGTAATCCCCTTTAGAAGATTTATCCTCGTGAAATTCGATAGAGTATTTGAAACTGCTGCAGTTAAACCTTAAGATACACATTTGTAATTTGAGATTTCCTGGACTTACCGAGTCCGTTTGTCTCAAGTTTCAAATGCATTAACCGCAGCAGTGTCAAGTACCTCATCCAAATTTCACGGAATGAAAGCTTTTAGGAACGAGAAAGGGTCATTCCGGAGGTATTCAACGAGCTCGCCCCAATTAAATTACACGCCGCCATGAATTAAACACTGAAATTTGAAAATACTGATTTTCCTGATAATTCCGGGTTCTCCGGTATAAATGGAACAATCAGTGCTGGAAGGAATAAACCTGTGTCCAGGTACGAAGTCGGAGAAGCAGATGGTAAACGCGCCATGACCATCGACCCTTTTTTAATTATCCCCTTTGGCTGCTTTCTTGTGAACTCCTTAAAAATGGTGATGAATAAATAGTTTTGTTTCGTATTCCCCATTCGATATTGATTTCCTATAATTTTCTTATTTATATTATTCGCCAGCGACGGTGGGTGTTAAATCATCAACGAGAAGAGATTGAGCCCTCCCAAATAACGACTGACATCTTATGTTTCATAAATTGAGTTACCGCGAGCGGGAAAAATTAATAAATAGACTTACTTCTTATTACTATCGAGAAAGACGTCGAACTCCACCGACATTTTGCAGCATAATGCTTTTCTGAAAAATAAATTATAAAACGAATTTATTAGTTTTTATGTGTCGACCCTGCAAAACATTTTAAATATATATTACACAAAGCAAATGAAAGCGTTTCGAAAATTCAAATTAAAAATTTTTCTTGAAAAACATTCGGTGTTTTATTACACAAACCGATCGTAAATAAACCGATTTTCAAATTTAAAGTAAATTTAAGGGTCTATCACGAAAGGGAAAAAAACTACTCATGGGTGTTTGCGAAGGTCTTCGGAAGTACCGCACCGACTGTGGGTGGGCACCGCAGAAGAACTCCACTCACATCCAATTTATTTTTTTCGGCATTTTCACAATCCCTTATTTGAACTCGATGGAATTAAAGTATTATTGCGTCTCCCTTACCTGTTGTGAGAAGATGAGCAATTCGTATTGATCATGTGACCATCTGGAAAGAAAAATAAAAATTTTGCTGGTTTTACGAGACACTTACAATAAAAAAAAATCAAAAATCTTTTCCCCTCCGAAACGAAAACAAATATTTTCTCTTCAAGAAACAAAATTTCTATTTCCCACTTTTTTTCTTTACCCGCCGTTGTAAAAGTTTTTTTCTTTTTGTAATGTTTCCACGTTTCTGACCGGTCTAAATTTTTGACCGAAATACGAATGGGAGTAACGTAAGGAATTTAGAATAAACAAAAAAGAGAATAATAAAACGAAAATAAAAACAGCTTTAAATGAAAAATACACGAATTTTCGTGGTAAAGGATTAACTGCTCCATTGTGTAGAGCACAAAACCTTGCTGAATTTTGTAAACCTTTTTCCAAAAATATATTTCCCAATTAATATTTTCGTTTATTCATAACTCAAAGCGTAACTCAAGGCGGTTATGAACAGTAATGTTGTTTTTTTCTTCCCATGGCATTGGGTCACACATCAAATCCGCCATAAATACAGTATTTATAGTCTTAAACTTTATAAATATATTTATATTTAATTTATATTAATATTTATATTAATTAATTAATTAATTAATTAATTTACTTATTTATATTTATTTTTTTATTATTTTATAATTTTATTTTTATTATTTATATTATAATTTAATTATTAGTATGTATTTATTATATATTTATTTATTAATATTTATTAATTTAATTAAATAATATTATATTTATATTATTTAATTAATATTTATATTTAATATAATACATTAGCGCTCAAAAGTATTTTGACAATACAAAATTCAAGAGTTAATTATTTCACTATAAGATTTTATTACGGTTGTGTTGTATTTTTTAGTTATAAATACTACTAATAATATATTTTTTGCATTAAAGTAACAAAATATTCAAAATATAATATTCTTCTTAGTCTTCTGCTTTTTCATTAATACTCTTACTTAGTTCTATTATTAGTTATTATACTATTCTATAATTTTACTCTTACTTTTGTACGTATTTTAACAGATAAACTCTTTTTTTCTGTTAATTAATTTGATTTTAAATTAATATTATATTTATAAATGTTGTAAAGCATTTTAATGAAATTTCACTTTGTTAATCCACTCTTACGGGTGGAAAATGAACAATTTTGAATTGTCAAAATACTGTATTTTTCAAATGGCAACTGCAATTCTGGCAAGATTTCTACGTTAATTTATCCCGAAATGTATCTCAGCACCGGAAAATAACAAAATACTGTCAATGCCACGATAAATTTGCCCAGAAAGTGAATTATTCGCGTGCACTTTCTGAAAATGGCGACGGTCCATGAGTTTTTTCCGGGCTTCGACATATGTATCGTTTGGAGTAGATGTTTCTGAGAGTGGACGTGATCCGTGACCTCAATTAATCTTCCTCGAGTTCACTCAAGAGGAATAGAGCCGGTCGTGGGAAAGGTAAAAGCGAAAAATAGGAACCGGAGGAAAGCGTATCCCGACAAAGTGAAGGGAAAACGATTATTCTCGCGACTTCATTAACGCCTTCCGAAACGGGAGAAATCCCCATTGTTTGGGCGATTTCGCTATGCGAAGTGTCCCTGTAGGCTTCCGAGCGGAACTCTCCAATGGGTGCCGGATGACTACAACGATTTGAAACAATTATAAATTTCTAAAGGAAGGGGCCATTCTTTTATTTCTGTTACTTCACCGCACTTCAGCAATGTCTCGCCCCGTGAATTGGCTTTTCAAGTTTTGCTCAGATGAAGATGAAAACAAAAAAAAAAAATGTGAAGTGATTGGCGAAAACTATTCAAGAAATTGTGTGAACCTCTCCTTTAAAGGGAATAACACGAAAGAATTTAGAACGGAGAAAATAGTTTAGTGGAAATCCTGCCGGTGTCTTATGGAAATATGACACTTTATGAAGCGTTCAAACGGTAAAAAACTATCTGAAGTCATTTGTACCGCATTTTATCCGTGTAGAATTTGATAAATTTAAAAGAATGATTTAAAATATAGCACACGGAACCACATAACGTACAGTTTTTACCAAATATGATACGGCGAATACCGTTGCGAGATAAAAAAACGATCATATTTATGGTAGAAAGTTAAAAACTTAAAAGGTATGGCTGACAGAGTGGGACACACCCAAGTTTACGGCAAAACAAAGCGGCCCGCCTTTGGACAATTATCAAGTGTCAAAGGTTGCGGAACGATAAAAATTTTTCTTTTTTAATACTTACTCGTCTTCTGCTGAAATTCTAAATCATCCGAGTCAGTGAAAAACCACGTCTGAAACAAAAAACAAAAAAAAAACAATGCATTTGCAGTTTATTAACTGTTTTGCATAATTGCTCATCAGTCCTCCGCAAATGAAGGAGCCATTAAGAAAATCAAAGGTCAGCGTCTCGTAATGTTTTTTCAATTTGACCTTTCATTTCATTATCGACTTTTTCCCCTTCTCCCTTATTGTTTTCAAATCCGTATAAAAATGAGGTAAGAGAAATCCCACCCCCATAAAATAACAATTTCATTTCAGCGATTGTGGCCAACGCCATTCTTTTTAAGAATGAATGAATTAATCCGGAAGACATTTTCTCGAGTTATTATAATAGTTTTAAATTTTTTAAACCGTTAAAAAGGAAACAAATTAACTGACTATTAAGGTTGTGAGCTTTCCTGTCTAAAATTGACTGACAAAAATAGTTTTTTACATAAATACAACATTAAGCAGTCTTTTTATGTAAAAACTGAATTAAAATGGGGAAATAGTTACCAAAAAAAACCTTTATGTCTTCAATGGCGACCTCTAAAAAGTTTCTAATTTTTGCATGGGACCATTTTAAGGCCCGAGATGATATGTAAGAGGGAAAATTCGCGCACTGGTAGGCGGGCAGGTAAAAGAACTTTACATGTATACCATCCAAAGCGAATCTCAACCGTCAAACGTTAACAACAAAAAATGGTCAGAGCAAACAAATGATAATTGGATCCTTTCTCCCCTCGACGTTTGTGCTCATTTTAAATTCCAACTAAATTAATTCATATTTGATTTGAACTCTCGAGTTGGTTTGGAAAACAAACCTTAGTCTGTTAAGACCAAACTTTTATATATAATTTTTTCATATCCTCCTGCATTTTCAATTAGAAAAATCGACGTGTTCTCGACAAAAAAGAAAAATAATGGAAACTTCGCGGTGCGAGCTTTGATATAAAAAAAAACCCATATTTCCCAACGAATCCAGAAGAAAAATAAAGAAGCAAGCAGTAGCAGCAGTCTTGGGAATAAAAGGAAACGGGGAAATAAATGAAAAACTTAACCGAAAGCAATGCGGGAAGACATAAATTAAAATTTTACGGTGAAAGGTCCAGACGAACTTTTGAAAAAATTTTCTCAAACTTTTCTTATTTCCTTTAAAATTACTGACTTTTATTCCGAGAGCTTTTCGGCGTCTTTCACTTCTACTGACGGATATTTTTCCAAACGTTTCAAAGTGGAAAACTAAAAAAAAATCTATTTTAATCTTTCCGATTTTTTCTGTCATAAAAATTTCACCGTCCGGTTTTTTTTTATCTGGCGAGGAAAATAATTTCCACGCAATTTTCTCGTCTCCTCTTCGGAGATTTTCATGCATTTTATTTCAATGCAACTGAGGAACAAATCTAATTGTTTCTCGAAAGCTCGAAAACATTTTCATCTTCATTAAACACTCATTACAAATTTAATCGGGCAATAATGAATGAAAACCGACTTGGTCTCGATATGACACAAAACCCTCCTTGTTTATTTAGAAAATATGCTTTTAAATTAAAAACAAGAGGGTGAATCACGGGATAAACCTGTCTGTGTTCACAAACAAAAACTGTTAACATGTCTCACAAAATCTCAAGTGCTTCCGATGAAAGGCAACGACCGTTACCTTCAAAACCTTGTTTGTTTTCAACCCCTAAAAAAGAATTTTCAAAGGGGGGCAAAAGGACTGCTTGAAAATCTGTCTTATTCAGAATCACAACCTTTCGACTTTAAACCCAAATAAAACTTCCTTCCCGTGGTGATTGCGATAAGAAAACTTTCAGCAAGAGTGTCTTTTAAAGAATAAGTTTACAACAATTAAGTACTTAATATATGCACTGCATAAATGGCTTTTCCTTAAACTTACTTCTGTAAGGAAAATCTTTTTTATGATGCAGCAGTTTTACTCGGGAGATAGAACAGCTCTATTTTTAAAAGTACACACATCACTCACTGTTAAAATATTCCTTATATTTTATCATTTAAACGCTTTTTTTATTAACACCGGGAGTCATTAGAGATAACTTTTGTTCCTCATGCGAGCGCGCATTGCATCAGAGGTTAAACTGAAACCCCAAAAACAAAGACTAGAGAAAGTATAATAAAACCATTGTATACAGTATTATCATAATTCCTTAAAATACAACGTTAATGTCTACATAGAAGTGTAATAGAGTGGCCTTAATGGGGGGGTCACATTATATTGTTTTCGGTTCAGCGATTCCAGGTCATTCAGCTAATCTCATGTGCATATATTATGTTTAAAAAAAAAATACGAGCTGTAATGCACAAAGCCTACGTAAAATTGTTGAGTACACATCAAAATTTGAAAAGTAGTTACATTCCCAGGAAATGTGCGGAGGTGGTCTCACTCCCTGTGAGAAAAACTGCGGCGATTTCCTCATTAGCGCAAAGGAAAAAGCCGCCGTAGAATGAAATTAATTTCAAGTAAAAAAGCAGCTTCTCCTACTCCAAAAGTATTAAATGAGTCGAAACCAATTAACACGTTCGCTGAAGTTACTATGGCCCGCTTACGATCTCGCTCTTTAGATGTAATTTAAATTGTCCGACATAAACAGTAAGAAAGCTCGACTAACAGATGTTGCGTTATTTATTGTTAGCTATGGGGTTGTTATTTTACGCGGGAAATAACATGTGACTGTATTAAACAGTTTTAGATACTCCTGCACGGAGCGAACAGGCTAACAAACTCAAATAAAAACATTGATCACGGCGATTATGATTATGAAGCAAACCAGCTAAGAGGAAGACATTCTACTTTGGAGGAGACGTTGGATGGAAGCAAAGTAAATAAAAACGGTTAATTAACAACAAATGAGCCATAAACCCACGACAGAGTTGTTCAGGCTGTGCATTGCGCCCTCGGAGACGCCAACAAGAATTCAACAAAGAAATCCGACATCTTAAAAGAATGTGTTCGCACAGAAAATGAGTCTTGCAATTATTGCTTATCCCACAGAGTCTATTGCTCTCAGATGATTACGACTCATCCGGGGAATTCAGCAGAAGCATATTTCCGAGCGGAGGTTTGCCAGACTGAGACCGACCGCTTTCGTTTTAAAAACAAGATTTGTTAGACCGTGACGGATGACACATGCATTTCAAATGCAAGAACAATTGTAACCGAGAATTAATCACGGTCACGTTTGTCGTATACGTTTAATTGGTTCCGTTTAGAACCCGTGGTCCCTATTGGAACACAGACGAAATCAAGCTCCCACATAGCGATACCGATCTGCATTCCGTTTTTGACCATAACGGCTATCTCTCTCTCTCGCTTATTCCTTTATGTCTGTTAATTTTGGTTAGTTAATCTAATAGGGGCAACTTAAGAAAGCATTCTTTCCCTGGAATGTTCCGATACGGTCTTTAAAGAACAACGAAATAATTACTGAAAAAGTTGGCAATTCTGCAGAGTGCGACAAAGAGTGGAAAACTTTTTCTTCTATTTCAGCAGAGACTTATCCCTTAACTGATAATAGAGAACTTGTTCAATTCCACAATCAGTAAGAACCTGACTTTTATTAATTTTACATAATATTTTCAAAGTCAAAACCAATCTCCTGATTTGCAGTTGTTATTCAGGTTTTAATAAAGACATAATAAGTCCCACTGATTGCATGTAATTATAGTTAAAAAAAAAAAAATTGAAGTGAGAATGCAAAACCAATCAACAAATAGTATGCAAGTCGTATCATTATTGGAATACAAAAAAAAGAAAGCTGTCAAAAGAATGACGATAAAACTGTGATTTCTGTCCCTAAATGAACTGGCAGACGGTGATGTGGGTTGGAACAGTCTGCCTTTAAAGGTATAGAGAGAGAGAGAGATACAATCCGAAGAGAACGCCTGACTGCAGGGAATATTGACAGCGATCTAAATTCGGTTTTAAAAGTATATTTTCGGTTGTTCCACGCCACGCCAAGCGTTGAACATAATGTTTAATTAATAAAGGAATTAACCAAGATTTCATAATTAGTCATTCATTCATCGCGCTAAACGAAATTATTGTAATTCGAATTCAGGAATGTGATGATAACGTTGATAATTTCCTTTAGACTTTGCAAAAAAGGAACGAAAGTAAAAAAGGGAAATCAATACAGCAGACGTTTGTAATTGCCTTTGCCAGTGAACTAATTGGAAAAAATGTTGGAGCCACCCAAGAATTCCAATCTTGGTTCTTCTTTTAATCAGCTTAATCAAGTGTTAAATCTCTGCGATGTCTTCACGAGTCAAATCAATCTCAGCAGCTAGGTTTAGTAATCAGCCAGTTCCGTGTCTCAAAAGGAAAAGGATACTGATATTAATCTCTCGTCCAGTTCCCCTAATCTCGATAATTTATCTCTACAACGTTTGCTGCGAACCCTAAATCAAAAGAGAACCCACTACCCGGTTAGGACAACGAAAGGCTCGGAATTTAATGATAAAAAATAACAAATCTTTCGAATGAATATGAATTAGGAAAATACAGGACCGCCTGGCCCACTACCAATGCCATAAGACTAAAATCTTAAACATATAATAAAATTTCAAAGCTCAAAACGGAGAAAATAAATCTCCTCACATTAATTACATAAAGCCGTCTTCCCGTAGAAATTAACGTGCACAATTATCATTAACCACCGCACCCCTTGCTGATATTCTAACGACGTTTTTTTTTTCCCCCCCGATTTCATTTTTATGGGTATCAAAATAATAATTTAAAAAAGAATAATTTCGCGACTGGTGGTCCACGGGGCAAAGCATCGGACCCCATGACGTCGAACGGTTTATGTCTTGCCTCTCATTTTATGTTCAATCGGGAAGAGATAACATTTAATTGTGTTTCCATTCTCGGCCCCAAGTGATAACTGGAAAGGATTCATATAGCTGATAGCGACATGGTATCACATGCTGATAAAACAAGGTGTTTAAGCTATCAATTGGAGATCCTCAACACTAGGGGAGGAATATCCATTTAATAAAAACCCATATTAACATTCAGCATAAGACCCAGCAATTTTAGCTGTTGCATTTGATCCGGACTGATGCATACCTCCATTTCCATTCCAACTGAAGGCGTAATTAAGGAAATCATTTAATATTGTTCGATTCTTTGTTATATATTATTCCCTTTATGAGCACCAGAACCGTTTGGAATCAAACCTCAACCGTAAATGTAAAAATCCATTATAGCATCCCCCCCCCCCCCGGCCTCTCATCCTCATTTGAGTGTGTTTTCTGAGGTGATAAGCAGCCTTCCGACGTTTGAAACGTTAATGTCTCGCCCAGTCGTCACATACAATCCTCATTATTACGATACGCTTATATTATTTTGTTGTTTCTATTTGCGGGGCAAAGCGGAACCGGCCGCAGAGATTGACGTTTTCATCTTCCAACCCGTCAAAAAGTTTATTCTCGAGGCATTATTTCATTTCATCGGCACTGAGCCATTTTCTTATTATTATTCCGCCTTCGTATGGTTTTTATACGTGAACAAATAAGAACGCTGACGAGCTGGAAATTCATATCAATTTGAGTTTAATTCGGCTATAAATAAAAAATTTCCGATTTGGCGGATCAGTTTTAGATCTCATTATAAACATTTCCCTGCCTGTTTTCACGTGTTTGATATACGAGTATTAACACCAAATTTAGAAAAAAAATACACTTCGACTTCCGATTGATTATTTAATTTAAAAATCCCAATTGAACTTCTTAAAAAGTCTACCTGAAATTTATATCTCAGGAAGTTTCAATTTTCATTTCCAAAAGCTTCAAAAAGACACAAACATCAGTAAGATAATGTTTTACAATATAAAATCCCGATACACTGAGAAATCAGAAGGAATTAGAGAAGAAAAACAAATTGTGTTTAGCCAAACCTACAATCGAATAAAAGGGATTGGGAAAAGCACATTTTGAATTTCATTGTATCGCCCTTCCTAATGCATTAAAACCTGCCAATTTACCTTCACAAATATCCACCTCCATATTTCTCCCTTCAAAATCAACAGAATGTGGAAAAATGAAAAACAATCGACTAACAGCCAATTAATTAAGCGTTCGCCTCTTCTCCGGCAACCTCATAGGGAACAAAACCGTTCTCGTTGTTAAAAATCCCCCTCTGAAAGCCGTCGGAGTTCATTTTCACCAGTTATGAAAACCAAAAAGGCAAAAGGAAAATGAAAATTCAGGTAAACGGTGGGAACGTCAGGTATGCCAATAATCCGTGAGAAAAAAACAATTCGGTAAGTTTCGATTTAATAACAAATTGAATTTCGTGTACCGATTCCGACCGAAACATGGGGCACGACATTAAGTGAGCCGGTTTTACTTAAATGGGCCCTTAAACGCTATCAAAATTTTAAACCCGAGCATAAAACTCCGACTTTTTCAGATCAAGATCAAAAAAAAAAAGGTACTTTTAAGGAATTTCAGGATGAGATAATAGCCCCGTTTACAAATAAGAGAAAACAAACGAAAATATGATCGATTAAATAACTGGGAACGCTTTTTCTCACCGTGCACTTTGCACTGACGACGCCAAAAATAATCGCTGGACTCTATGGACGTCTTTTTTTCAAAAAAAAAAAAAGAAGTGTTAATATAATGTGAAAAACGTGTTAAAAAGCACGTTGATTGTAAATAAGTATACAATAATTTCGTTCTGAGAAATTACAGTATAAATTTTAAGTTTCATTTCTTCGGTCGTGAATTTTTTTAGCACATACAAATGAATTCATTCTCACCGCAGATTATTCGTCGGAGTTCCAAAAAAAAGAGGGCCCATTCGGGGGGGGGGGGGGGGATGAGTCCTCCTCATTTGTGGGATACGTAAAAATATTCGAGATTGTGAATGAACCAATAAGGCACGTGATCGATTTAGCCTCAAAGTTAGGCACGTGACTATATCTCCTTTCGAGAGCTACCAAACTCATTCGGGTTAATTGTATCTTTTCCATCAAAGTGAGCCCGAGGTTAGGGACAGTTATACCATTTTAAAAAGGGACAAAAATTTCCCGGAATTTCATCGACAATACGCAAAAATGATTAAAAAATTTCAACTTCATCTGCTTTAGTTACTACAACGGTATTTTCTTTTTTTGGCAGAAAACTTCCAAAAACCAATGATAACATAGTTGAAAAATCGAAAGTTACACTGATTTTTAAGAAGCTCAAATTTGATGAAATTGTTCAGAGTTGTATATAATTATAAAAGAAATTCTGAAAGTCCTCAAAAAGTATTGATACATTATTTGTGGACAATTTTTTAACTATTACACCAAATTTCATCTCATTTGGAATTTATCTAACCGTGAATGTCTAATTTGACCGGATTAATATTGCACACTTATCATCAGAAAACCGAACATAAAACAGAATTTTTAAAATTCATATTTTAAAAATTAAACCATTCTTTTAATTTAACTTTAAAACGACGACGACACATTCCAACTTCCCATTAAATTATTCATCACCTCATTTCCCATCCTCCTTGGTATGAAACGGAAAAAAATCGTCACCGGGAAACAGCCCTCAGCGAAGCAATCCTCAGTCTATATGTGGAGACAAATCATTAAGTCATTTTCGTTTGTTTTCGAATTAGGAAGCCTTTTTGGGGGAACAATTACGAATTGGGGTTACTGTGTGAAAAAAAAACATGTAAACCGTGATAATATTACTAACGAGGGGTGGCTCGTAATGCGGGTGTCCGACCCTAACCAATTCGACTGTCACTTTTTCCTCTCCTAATCGAGGTATTGTTTCGTATGGAAGGGAGCGTCAGGAGAAATAACTGATTTTGGAATAAGTCAGACGGGGTGCGAAGAATGTAATCAGATTTATAAAGAGTGAAAACAGATTGAAAAGTGCGATAAGAAATGATGATTTTGCTGTTGCGGTAGCACATGTAAACGGGATACTACCAAAGAAAGTTTGACAATGAAATACGAGATAATATTTTGCCCGGAGGACAAACCGTGGGAAATAAGCCTAAAGCGGAATAATAATTATCAACCTTTGACCTGATGAGTCGGCCTTGGCATAGAGTTATTTAAAACAAGAGATCACCGGTGCTTTGGCCCTCCTTAGAAGAACCGATCGAATTCGTGAGAAACCCATGCATGATCATTATTTTAAGTTTTAACTTTGTACTCTTTTCCCACACCTGCTAAAATCATAAACCAATCAATAATCAAATTTTGGGTCTGTGATAAGTGAAACCGTTTTGTTTGGAAAAAATCGTGATCGTTACCACGTTGTGGTTATTTAATTATCAGCAGAGAAGCGGTCATTATCGGCCCAACCGGTATCACATGTAAGAAAACTCACTTTCAGGCTTCTGCCCTTCCGAGAATATTTGAGCTGCAGCATTTCAGTGGGATATTATCCGGGACGCAGTCGCTCTGAGAATTACACCGGTGACAACGTGAGAAATGTCGGTTTCCAAAGGCTTCAATTAAGTTACTTAGAGACACACACACACACTTCCTTTCCAGTAGAAAAAATCAATAAAACAAAGGGGAAGAAATACGCTGCAATTTGTCAGATATTAAGCTCTGTCACGAATTTCAGTCACGTCTCCGGAACGAATGCCCACTCGACCACGTATCTGCCCCCGACGGCTGGAAAAGGTACAGATTTAATAAAGAGTTGGACGATTTTTGAGTTTCATGAATCACGTGAACACACACTTATATGTGTGAAATTCTTCATCTCGTCAGATGTTTATCTTGGTTTTTTTCTTCCACTGTTTTCTTGTCTCTTAAACTAATACTGGCGTTCAAGCCTTGGCCTCGACTTTCATAAGAACACTTTGGGATTATTTTTCCCCAGCATTTCTCACTTCTGCTTTTTTCACCTCTCCTACACATATTATTGGGTTTCCATTTCCAATACCAGTAATATTTTCTAGAGACATTTATAATAAAATCACTGATCCAGTTATAATAACTTTATTAACCCTTAGCGGTCGTATGTCTGCTCTCAGCCACCACAGCAAAGAACTATAGGAATATATACGAATCTTATACTGTATGCATTCCTATATCAGTTTAAACTGTTCCTGAGGGAACCTCAATGCCTAATAAGGTGCTCCATCGATTGGAGATAACGAAGAGGTGTCGTTTTTTGAACGTAACAAAATCGACAAAGAATATATTCTAAATTGTATTTAGCAGTAATTAGACATTCTCTCCTGTTAAAATATGACTAAATATTACTGAATCTTATGTATATGTATCCCTGCTCTTTCCAAAGAAATTAATTCCGACCAATACACACCCACCCCCAAATTTTAAACGACCGCAAAGGGTTAATTATTATCATTTCCCTAATTCCCATTTTTTTAATAATTTATTCTTCCAAAAGGTTCCAACTCCTAAAATCTCACCTTCGCAACGAGATTACCCCCGCTTTTTTTAAAACCCTAATGGTAATTTTTCACGTTTTATTAATAACTCATTTAGGATAAAAGAAGACTTTATGTTATTCTTACACTTTTGAACTTATGATTGATGATGATGTTGATGATCGGAAAACACGCGGTCCGCTATCAGTCACACGAACATATTTTTTTTGGGATTGATCGGTATAGCCATGCACGTGTATGTTAAGGCAGTCCGTTATCAGAAACATAAATCATTCAATTTTAGATAATAACACCCCAAACTTTCGGCGACGCGAGGGGAGGGGGGAGGGGGGGAATCTTCTAGACCTCATTAGTTAAATCTGAATAGTGCAGGTGTAAAAGTCAATTTCGGATTTAATTTCGAAGAAGAGTGGCTTAAGGCGGCAGAGAAATCCTGATAAATTGTTTCTGGGAAAGAAAAAAAAAATAAAGACACAACCATATCGTTATGGATACACTTTGCAGATTGGTTTCTCCAAATTGGCTCTTTTGTAAATACCATGAAAGAAATCGATCACTCATGTTGATATATTTTCTTTTTTTAATATCTCTTCAAATATGTTTCCTCAATTTATTTAAAGATCACAAATACTGTGTTTTTTGATTTTATTTATTAATAATAAAAAGATTTGTTCTCGTGTTATATTAAGGAAACCTCGACTACATATAACCCATTAGTGACATAACTCTGATCACTTTCAAGATGCAACTGCGATTATGTTCCATTCCAATTGATATTTTTAATGTAATTCGTAATAATTAAGCTTTCCCAAGGAATGTCTATTTTCTGACGGGCACAAAAAAGTTTTCCATTTTCCTTACCTGGTTTTTGGCCAATTGAAACCACGTCTTGAGAATAACAGGCAATCGCCACTTATGGTAACTCCTGGTTGTTTTGACACTAATAAAAACATCGTCTAATGTAATGTTCATCAACTGCCTATTGGTGACGGGACCGAATTCGGGATCGGTGCCGAAAGCTCTCGTGGAAGTTTCGCTTTCCCTGGAGCCCTCCTCTTTGACTAGGATGCCATCGTTCTCTGAATCGATTGAGTTGGAATCGTAATCCCCGGGTACTGACCTGGGACCTCGCTCTTGCCATCTTACGTCCACTGACCTTGACGTCTGCAAAAGAGAAAATCTTTTAGATATTTCATTTCGAACATTTCGCTCACTATTTTTGTATCGATTTGCTTCGATACAGAATTGCGAAGTTAGCAAAGCATCACTACGGGGCATTCGAGAGAATTTTGCACCATCGAAAGGCGTCAGGTATAAAAACACATCAGAAATGCTGTCAGGGTAAAATGAATTGACACCGGGTGCCAATACGACCCACCGGGTGGTCAGAAAAATCTTAATAAGCTTCCAGAACTCATTACGGACATCCAAAAAAAAATTTCCAGGGTTTCCTGCTATCAATAACCGAGACAATAATTTATGTTTCTTTGACCTTTACAATCGAGTTTCTTAGAAGAAAATCATAGCTTGTGATTAGTTATACTTTTTATCAACTGCTCCGCTTTGTGCGGTTATAATCAGTTTGACTTTTGGACGCCGAATGGAATGTAAAGGGCGTGGACCAAGGCTACTTAGAGGTGTGGTGTCAGAAAAGGACAGACTCCGACAGAGTGTTTATGGACCGTTACTGCTGCTTATGCAGTCGAGAGTTTTATTTGCTTACCCATAGACAGACAATTCACTTTAATAACTATGAAACCGTATATTTCTTTTAAATTCTTTGATAGGTAATAATTGCTAAGCGAATCTGATAAGAAAGTATGACTTCATCTTGAACAAGATGTAATGTAACACACGAAGTAATTAAAAAAAAAATTGATACTGATGAGGAACAACTGTTGCACACTTTTAATTCGCCCTTCTCAACACTTATAAAAGTTTTCCATCGACTCAAAACTTTTGGTGAATTAGGAATCGGCTAAAGTAAAGAAGCATTTCGGTCTTTTGTCAATGAGTTGGCTTATCTCGAGACAATAGGACTTCAACAAATTAACTGATGCCCGTTTAATTTCGTTGCGATTAATGAGCTGTTTGAATTTGAATTATTTATAGAGAATTTGATTGGCCCGTTTGAAATATTAATTGAACCTGCAAAGTTGTGTTTTCGTTTTATCACAAATTAAACTTTTCCGATTAAACTTATTGAACCTCCATTTAATTACAATCGGTTCGACCTTCACAAATGAGACCGATGGCTAAAGAAGTATGAGTCCTTTGCACACATAAGATGATTGGTGTCAAATATTATTTATTATATTTTCGAGCAGTACTTCTCCATGAGGAGGACACCGGATGTGAAGATTATCAAATTTAAAATTTTATTTTAGTAACACTTCAGAAAAAAGCATTTTTATTTATAAAATCTAAGATAATAAGAATAAAATTAGAGTACCTATTTTATATTTTGAGCAACGATGGTTCCAAAATAAGCGGTGTTTTCTCCTCTCCCGGTTTCTATTTTCATAGTTAGGCCACGTACGAAAATAATGTCTTCGCAATGACTCTAAAGTGCTCGAATTGCACACGAAAGAAGAGCGCTTCTAAAAATAATATCATACGTAGGGGTCGTTTTATTTTAAATTGCAAATTGGATGGGGGTGGAGTGATTGCCTTTTGCAAAAGCAAAAAGCAGTTATCGGACCCATTATCAATTTAAAGCTCCTGTGTCAGTTTCAAGAAAATTAAACGCCAGAAACAAGTCGTCCCTTTTTAGTGCTTTTCGAGATCTGTACCGCGCTGTCTTTGATTGGAAAACATTGCTTTGTCTTTTGGTGAATTTTTTAGGATTTTTAACGAATCTTAAAAGTAAAAAAACCGTTAAATATTTCCGTTAAAAGTAAAAAAGGTTCGGTTTGACTTACGTCACTTCGGCGCTGCCAACCAAACTCTTTTCATAGAGGAAGTGAATGCTTTTTCACAAAAAGAGATTATTAAAACAATACCCCAATATTTCATAATATGTCATAGTTTAAACAAAAACCGAAATTTTTCATAATTAACTCATCGTCACTAATTACACGATATGATAAATAAATAATGAAATTAATAAAATGCATAACGATCGTTATTTTTCTTTTAAAGCAACTTAGTACAAATTAATATAAATATTAATAATAGGCGTAAAGGATTTTTATGTGAAATAAATCTGAAAGGCCTCGCCCTTCACATTACATATTAAAAATTGACGCCATTGGGAGGAAGAGCGCTGTTCGATTTGATACAATCACATCAATCGATTGTGTTAAACCTTCAGACGCCCGAAAAAGAAGTTCACATGAAAAAGGGTAAAATACAAAAGCTGAATCAAGCAGAAATTCCCCGTAGAGTAGACTTCACATTCTATATTTTTACAGTTCTCACTTTATATTTATACGATTGAAAAAAACAATTCGAGGGATGTCTTATCAATTGAAATCTAATGGCATTCAATTGATCTTGAATTAGACTGGGAATTCAACATGAAATATCATAAAATCATGCAAACGGAAAAAAAAAACATTTTTCACTTTTTGACCTTAAAATTAGGACATGGAACTTCCTGTTAATTTTTTTTTCGGTAATTATTATTACAGGAAATCCATAAATGAAGTCTAATGCTGGGAAATTTTTACAGATAATATGCGGTAATCTCATCTTTTTGTATTCTCAATCCGCTCCCCCCCTTCCCATCAGCAGTGTGCCCCTTGCCTAACGTGACTCAAGGAGGAAAAACTCCTTCGAAAGATGTTAATCAAGAGTTACCCTTTGCTGACATTGACTTCCCAAAACATCTAAAGAGCATGCAGACGCCGATGGATGCTTGCGATTGTTAAATATATGTTAAAACACGAGCAGTTCGGTCACTCATTCTGAATATTGCTTAGAGGTAAATTAAATTATCACGCGAAACGGTCTTTCCGTCCACTGCTCCTCCAAGTTTTCCTATTTAATGACCCGTTACCGGGATTTCTCCCGAAAATCAACGCGAGCTCGTAATTTCCCCCTTTTTTTTAAGCAAAAAAAAAACTGGCGCAGCTTCTTATTTAATAGCAATTTTGTCGGCCTAATTAGGCAGAAAACTTCCAGCATCCTACTAAATTACGTACTGTCCTCATCAATTTAGAGCTTCTAATGACCGAAGAATATTTAGATTGAAATCCACAATTTACTAATTGCGGGTGACGTTGGCCACGTATTACTCCAGGTAATGACGAAGAAAATCACGCAAGAGAGGGGACCGGAGGATGTGGGGGGAATGCGTGGATGCTTCCAGTTCAAAATGTACCCCCAAACGGAATTGAAGCACGTGTGAGTGGAGATGTAACCGATAATTTCTGCTTCTCGATCGTAAAAAAAATCCGGAGTTAAGCTCTCCCTTTGAGAATAATTGAGCGTTTTGCCGGTACAACTTCGGCGTATTTTTAAACGAAATTGATTACCATCTGCGATTTGGTTACCAGAAGTCGATCCTGGTTTAAGCAATGCAAATTAAAACTGATCGATTCGACCTGAGCGAAACTCCCCCTGAAAAGGGGAACAGGTGCCTCTCTGAAAAGGTTACACTGTTCCTTACACCTGTAAATGAAAATCAAAGATGGATGAACCCCCTTTTACATCTCTGGTCATGACCCCGGAATCGAAAGGGTTCGAGTCTCACCCCACTGAAACGTTCTTGTCATACTAAAATAAAAAAAAACTTTGTTAAGTCTTAAAACAAAGAATCTTTTTTGACTTCGTAATCAAAATTGGAGAAGTTCTCTTTTGTTTTTCTTTTTTTGGAAGTCTTCTCAAACTGTATAATGAGTCTCGGGAGGAAGTACATTTTGAGCGAGAGATTTTAAGAACAAACTCGGATCGCTGGAAAAGGAAATCCGACATAAAAGAATCATGATGAGGCTGTAAATGTTGCACCGTAATGAATGAATATATTGGCTCTAATGGCATCCCCAGCCAAATTAAATCAAGTTAAATAATCTTTTGCATCATGCGAAACTTGCTTTCCGTACGGAAATTTTTCGACAGTGCAAAAACCTGATCACTGTCAACACTGATTATCGCATCAAAAAAAAATGACAAAAATAACAAGGGAAAAAACACAGTAATAAGTAAATTTAGAATAAAGCTTAGTGCTTAATTCCAAACGGTTATTCTCTCTTAATTGGATACTTCCTCAGTTATTTTTTTTTTTTATATTCCTTTTCACCCTTTCGTCTTCCTCCCCACTGACTCTCTCAAATAAGCTTCATTTCATTTCTTTTCAATTTTTCCTATTTTCACTCAATCTTTGTCCTCGTTTACCCTTGACGAAGCATTGTTTTCTTTATTTTTCTTTTTCAAGTGCGGTTCAAGAATTTATCCAGAATTCGGGTAGATAAACAGCAGACGTTTGAATTTGAGATTTTTTTATGATTTTTAGTTTTTCTTTGGTCATAAGTCCTGTAGGAGTGGTTGTCAAATCTAGTTTTGGAAAGCCATTAGAAAATTATTTTTACAATGTTTCTTTTCATTTTGTTTCGATATATTTTCGATTTTTGAGCACTTCCAATCAGAGTCAACTTTTACCCAATTTCAAAAAGTCATCCAGATAAGTTACTCGAATAAAATCGGATATTTGAAAGTTGAGTATTAAGTCAGAGTACATAATCACGATGATAATAATTTCTCCGGGCATTAAAATATAAACCAACTTATTTCAAGTTTTTAAAATAATTTTAATAACATGTAATAACTGTAATAATGACATTGACTTGTTTTTAATAAAAAACCAGTGTTCTTTCGAGTTAGATAAGTTTTTTTCAATCATACTTATACTAAAATCATTTCATAGATTAAAGCCATAGAGCACCGCAAATGAGGCTGTTTTTCTGCAGGCGTACAGCCGTAAATATATACTGGCCTTGATGTCATGTACCTTATTTCGATCCTGAGGCAACTTGTGACAACGCTCGCAACCGGGTGTCACGCCCTGAATTGCAACCTGGAAACCTTGCAAAACCGAAGGAGATCGGCTCTCGTTTTAGTGGGCGAACCATTTGAAAATAAAGAGACACGCCCTACCGGAAGAGGTCACTCTGGCGGAAAAGGCATAAAACGGCGGACAAAACCCCCATGCATTTGTTGTCCCATAATGGGTCGGACCCATGGAAATATTCCAACATTGAATGGAATATTGGCAAGAAAACAAATGAAACATCACTGAGAGGGTTTAAACGAAGGAACAAACTCATAAAACGAGGGAAGAGATAACGGTCCTTCCCGCCTTCGTAAGTCTACCATTTTGAAAAAGATAACTTTCTTTTACCTGTTGAGTGGCACCTTTGTTGTGATAAATCAACAACACCATATATGCAGCTGCCAGTAACATCATCCCAGCCTGCAACACTGTTTTCAGGCGAAAAGTCCTGTACAGCATGACCTAAAACTTTTTCTCCCAATGCAACCGCCACATAACCGTGTCTTTTCACATCTAATTCGAGAAAATAAATATTTAACTAATTATCCGCGGTGAATTGTGACTCGGGAAACACTTCCTAATGTTAGCATAACCATCTTATGCTGGAAGCGCGAAACATACTAACCTTCCCGTTCGCCATCTTGATTCAACTGGTGTTCGTTTGTTTATGTCAGCGGACTCGTAAAAAAAGCCCCCGTCACGTGCATTCTGCATTCACCTAATCATTCAACTTAGAAATCCGTGCCAACGAACTTGGGGCAACAAGAACCCAACTATGGTTTCCACTCACATGCTCAATTATTACAACCCTGAGGAAGCGTTTTCTGCTGTAATTCCGGATTTAATCACGTCTATAATTTTACAACCGAAACTTAAAAGCAACAATCCTGAGAAGATGTTTTCTGAAGATTCCTGTGAAAGCTCGTCTCGTGCGGATTAACGGAAAACGAGCTGTCCATTCAGCATTGCCAATTCAAAAAGGGAAACCAATTCGGTTTATTCAGAAACATTCGGGAAGAGGAATTGTCCTTCAAACCTTTCATGCCTTTTGTTTCGAATTGTCCTCACGCCATGGGTTGTATTAAGCCCTTTTTCCAATTAAAAGCGGTTACGCTGGAGATACAATCAACAAAACCGGTGATTTCATTTACATTTTACGAAGCGTAAAATTTTTTTAAGGTCCCAATGTGTGAAAAACTGACATTGCTTTTGAGTATGAAAGGTGGAAAGGGTCTTCTTAGAGTATTCCCCACAGATTCAGGTACTCCGCTATAGAAGACCGAACGGAAACCACAACTGTCTACCGAAATCTGTGCCCGGAGTTTTTATGGGGCACCTCCTTGGGTCGGTTTTCAACACGGGAGGAATGCAGGCTTCGGCAGCGTGCCGTTCTCTTGTTTTTTGCTATTTTACCTGACACCTGATCCATAAAAAAGCATTCTGCCAAGTAATGGCATTGGTTACTCGAGCGGTTTCCAACCGATTTTTCTGGGGTTTATTTATACTTGCTGCGTAATGCAGTGAACGGCTGATGGTATCAGTGGTCGAATGGACCATTGATTGGGTCGGGAAGACCCATTGGAAGACCCATTCAAGGGGAAATAATTTTCGCTCGTTTCCTTCCTGAGTAAGGTCCAAGTCGACTGTTTTAACCCTTTAAACACTAAATTACTTTTGTTTGAGTGAGTCCGGGACAAAGTTAAAAGGCTATGAAAATTGTTTTATACAAAAAAAAGATGGACGTACTCTTAATTTAAGAATGGGCTCCCGAGTAAATATATATTTTTCCTCCGGAAGGAGAAGCTTTTTTGTGAAAGCCCACTGCAAAAGGATTTTTGCTTCTGACTGATCTGGCTTTCAGCCAACTTTTACCAGTTTCCGTGGAGGAATAAAGACTTTCGCTGAGTTAAAGCCCAACACCATTCGCGAAAGTACTTCCCCTCATCCCCATCGTCAGGGGTTTTTCATTTTCAAGGAAATTCACGCTATATTGGATTGATTTTTTAAAATTTCCTCTGCAAAAGCATTCGGAAGCGAATATATTAAATATATATATGCTCTTGAAGGCTCCGATCCGAACCAAATCACGGATATACTGAACCGAATTGTATCTGTTCATTCCCTCTCATTTTGTTATCATTGTTGTTGGGCTTTATTTAGTTTTTTATTTTTATTTATTTATGTATTTTTTATTTATTTTAAATTTATTATGATTTCAGTATTATTAATATATAATTCAGTTTTAGTAGTGTAAAACATAACATAGTTTGGTATTTTGCTGCACTTAAAGTTTTATTTTTTTTATAATAATTTATACTTAACTTATTAACTGATAAGATTTTATTTAATTTTTGTTATAATATTTATTTAATCTATGTTATTTAAGTTTTATTCATTTAACTCATAATTTTATATTTAATTTATTGGCAATTTTTGTTATGATATTTATTTAATCTGTGTTACTTAATGTTTTGTTTATCTAACTTTTTTCACATTTATTTTGTTAATTCTGAATATTTTATTTACTTTAAAAGCTATAGCTGATCTGGTGCCTGTTTATCTTTGGATCTGTACATAATTTATAACTTTGTTTTGATTATTGCTTATAAAAAAGAAAAAAAATTGTTGTTGTATTACATATTTGTAAAAAAATTGTTGCCTATACTCTTTAATGCCCTCGGGCGAGGTAAGGGGTAATTATTATATTGTATTATATGCTCTTGAATACTCCATGAATGAATGAAAGTGTGATTCGTCTCTTATTCCAAACCACTCTAAAAAGACTCGCAGAAAACGAAATTTGGGATTTTATAAAATTAATCAAAGCGGGTAATTTAAAGTGGAGAGGCAATAACTTCCAAAAGTGCTTTAAGGTTACGTAAAGGTGATAAATTTATGTTTATTATGTTTATGAATGGTAAGGTAATGAATTTATAAGCAGATAGTACAAATTAAAAATTAACTACGCCTAAGAAAAATAGCTTATGCTAATGAAATCCTTTCAACTTCAAAAATTAGACTAAATTATAATTTACCCATTAAGAACTGGATTTGTCTGTTAACCCTTTCTCCGCAAATACATTTCATATTCTGATATATAATTTCAAATGTATTCGAAAACAATTTTTATCTGAATTAGCCGAAGGATATAGTTTCTAAGCACTACTTCAGCAAAAAGGTCGATTCTGTTAAATATTCAATAGTTAAATTTGAATTGCAAAAATTTGCTCCCACCAATTTTCTAATCTTACTGCAACTATTTTTTCTATTATAATACAACTATTTCATATTATTATACTTTTAAATATAATATAATATAGTTTAGTATTTAAAAAGCTCAATGTTTTATTTTATTTTACTCTATGTATTTGTAAATTTACTTTATTTATTTATTTAATTACTTTTTTGTATTCATTTATTTTATCCCCTTATTTTTGTTTTCGAATATTACAGAAAATAAAGAAATGTTATTTATTTATTTACTATATACTTGTGTTTATTTATTATATATTAATTGTTAACTTATTCCCTATATATTTGTTGTTTATTTTTATACTATGTGCTTATTGTTTAGTTATTTTTTATATAATCACTGCATAAAATAAAATTATTTCAACTATTATTTCTGTTATAATATTAGTTTATAGTTTAGTATAATATTAGTTTCATAACTATTATATTGATAGTTTCATAAAATTTCTTTGTTTTCAATACCTTCTTTCTATATATCTAAAATAAAAAGCGAATAAATGGAAATCGAATAATAGAAATTTATTAAGTCAGCAGGGTTGAAAAAAGTTAAGTTGATGACTGCATATCTGAAGAGGAAAAACAATTTATGCAAAACTGAAGCTTTGGAATGAATGAGTTAAAGCAGAGTTGATATGAAGCCAAAAAAGAACTCAGGGGATATAAGAAAGTGATGTGG
>JAQIBA010000001.1:2309437-2361434 GCA_028293925.1 Brueelia nebulosa
TCACTGGTTTAATTAATTAAATTTTTAACGGGTGCTTTTGTTAATTTCACTAAAAACGAATAATTTTTATTGTTGACACCCAATTGTTCTCCACTCGGGAGACAATGGTTTTGTTGTATTCTGATATAAAAGATTGATAAGCACTCGCTTTATGGATTTTTCTTTTCCCGTTAAAAAAATTTAACGGAGAGTAAAAATCCTTCAGGATGAACATGTAAACTAAATGTGACATTTTTTTTCCCCTCAGCTTGTAATAGAACCTATTATGGTAATGTGGGAAAAACGTACGAGTTGGAAATCCATAGACCAAAAGAAGATAAAATGCCTTTCATATGTCATCTGATGTTTTCGGCGGGGGACAAAGACTTCGGTGACATTGTTCAGGTATTCAAACCCTTCGTTTCTACTAAAACTTTTCTTTTATATATATATATAAATCGATTTTCCACACATAGGAAAACTGTTTCGTAACATTTCGAGATTTATATTACTGCAGTATTTATGAGTAAAAATGAGAAGAAATCTCAGAATTGATTGATTCTTGAAAAACGATTCGAAAAAGGGTTAAAGAGAAAAATTTCCTTTTGCGAACCCCTTTTCGAACTTATTTAGATATATAAATAATTGGACGTGACGTGTAAAATACTTCCCTTTTGGGGGAAACAAAAAAAATTAAGCTGACTGATAAAAAAAGACATAAAGTTCATTTCTTAAAGTAAAACAAAATAAAAAGCGTGAACTTTTGGTTTGAAAGCAATAAATTTAACATCGACTGCGTTAATTTTTAATTGTTTCAAAGGGTTAAAAAATTTTTTAAGTGGAAAAGGGGTTCTCCGGATTTTAAAATTTTTCCCCTGCCTTTTTTACTTTTCAACAGCACGGAAAAAATCTGTCAAATGGCCGTCTTTAATGAAAGCCTTTTGGTTTTTTGAAAATTACAAAGGCCGTTACAAAAAAAGTCAGAAAATTTATGGCGTTTGCCTTTTTGAACTCATGCGGCTTAACCCTTTCCCCGCCCTCCTTTTAATGAAATTTCCTTTACACTTTTTTCACTCCTTTTATTTTTGAAAAATTAAGGAACGCATATTTTGGCTTAAACCTCATTAAATGTAGTATAAATAACAGAGAAGACGTGTTGCCTCAGTTTAAAATTAAACGTCGCTGTTTAAGTGACGCGATTCTTTTTTTTCTCTTTAAACTCTTCGTGTTTTCCCCGCGGAAAATGAATAGAAAAGTTTTATTCGAATAAGAGAGACCGCCATTAAGAAAAACCGCAGAGTCAGAGCGATTTGTTGCAAAAGGAAGAGAATATCGTCTTAAAAAGCACGCGACTCTCATATTTACTGAATTATTAACTTTGTAACTTTCGACCATTTTTCTCTTTTCCGAAAAAATGAGTTTTGGGGTTTTTTATACTATACTTGAAACCCATGAAAAGAGATCTGTTTTGAGCAACCAAAAAGTTTAGGTTTTAATTTTTTTTTTTAGGCTCAAAAAGTCACTGCCTTTGAGAAAAATTTGAGATTCGTTTTGAGATTGCACGCCTTAATATGGCTTAACTTCGGAAAAGAAATATGATTTCCAGGAATAAAAATTTCATTAAATTGCTGAAACCTGCAGTGATATTTAAATTACTTTTTTTTTGAGAAATCTCTTTTTAAATCGTTTTTAACCTCGGAATTAGTTATGTCTCTCTTTCTCTGGTTAAAAATATTTTATTTTAGAAGGAAATCTGAAACAAATAAGAGAATTATTTTTTAATGGCCTAATCTTTACTTAATGGAAAAATCAAAATTCTAAAGAAGCTGAAACTTTGTGAAATCGTTCATGGTATAATTATAAATAAAATATACACCTGTACATGCTGCAAGCTTTGAGGCTGAGAAGCTTTACTCTTTTCGAATAAAGAAAATCAAGGACTCCTTACTCTTTATTTTTTATTATCTATTATTTCTTGTTTTATGTTTTACATGTGGCTATGTTTTATTTATTATTTATGTGTCCACTGCTTACACAGTTTGTTATATTACTATAAACAGGTTTGTTTTATTATTATGCGTAGTTTTATATTATAAATAAATCCCCATTAAATGTTACTCTGTTAATTTATTTCTCAATGTTAAATGTCAAATAATTTATTTACTTTATTTTAAATTTTATTTTTATACGTTTTTATCCCTTCAAAACACTCAATTTTATTTTATTATTTATTATTTTTATTTTTATACAGTATTTAACTTTATTTTTACACAATTTTATTTTTGTATAATGCCTAATTTTATTTTATATTGTTTCGTTTTGTATAGTATGTTCTTATTCGTCGCACATTATTTTCTAAATTATTCTGGCATTTATACTCCGACTGAACCATACTTTATTAAAATCATATTGTAATTATTGCTTATTTGTATTTGTAAGAGAACACCTCCAATGCCTGCGGGCGAAATGGAGGTTCAATATATTATATTATATATAACTAAAATTTCAAAAGTTTTCAAGAATCCAATATCGGAAAAAAATGGCGGGGGATCAATGGTCTAAAAAATTAGTTTTTGGCCATTTTCAGGAAAACGGCAAGTTTTATCATAAAAATAACTCAGACAAAAATTGTAGAGAATAAAATTTTGACATTTCATGTACAATTATACTGTGAACAATTTGACAAAGTTTCAACTTCTTCGGAATTTATGTAACCTCACCCCTCATTTTGAGCTAATTTGACTGGACTAAAATTTACATTTTGAATATTTTTTTCAGTTAACTTTTCACAGTTTCACAATAGGAACGTTTTCGTCATTTCTTAAAAACGGATGTCACGATGGCTACCTGGAAATTTTGGAAGCGGATCGGCCTCAGGTCGGGGGCAAATGGTGCGGAACTTCGTGGGGACCAACCTTATACTACTCCGAAACCAACAAAGTCACCGTCATCCTCTCATTGTGGAAACTGTCCAGCGACCAAACGGGTTATAACTTCGATGTGAGGCTGTATTATAAGATGCTGACCAGAAGTTCGGCTGTGGTCCGCTTTGGGGGCGCAACCCCCAGCCCTTACGACGCCGAGAGGGACGCAAACCTTTCCCTGGCATTTCACCACCCCTCCCCTACCCCCGTCTCCCATTTCTATTTAGGCGATTTGATATCCGGGACCTACTGCTCGAGGATTTACAGCGACTGCAACGAAAAAGCCTGCAGGCTCCAGTCTCCCAACTTCCCCGGAATATACCCCAGGAACCTGACTTGTTACTACGCGGTCAGGCAACAGAAGGTTCCCCCGGGAAAGCACGCGGTGATAAGCGTCCGACAACCCAATGGACAACTGGTGTCCATCAGAAGCAGTTCTTCTCTGTATGGGAGGACTCAGCAGCAACAGGTTGAGCAGCACCAAAAGGAGCTCAAGGTGAGGAAAAACTCCTCAAAGTCGACAGAAAAGCATTGAAAATAAAAGCGTATAAATTCTATTACAGTTTTATTTATATATGGTCCTAAAATTTTTGTTACAATTCCTCCATTTTCATTTCATCTGAATTGGTCACTCGCAATTTTTGTTCTTTTATTCTCGAATAAAAGTTTTCTCCATTATTTTTTTTTATATTTAAGAAATTATGAGCAGTAAATTATTACTCTCCATCCAAGTCATAATTTTTTATGTTTCAAAAACAAAAGATATCAATTTTATTTCCTTTCATCAATATTTCCTTCTGAAAAAACTTTATCAAAGTTGACGTTATAATTTGCTACTTCATCAGACACATTTTCCATGAAAAGTTTTAATCAAATTTCAAACTTTCTCTGGCAATTTTTAATGCGTCAATCAGGTCAGCAATAATAAGTGATGTTTTTGTCATTAGACTGTTCAATTTTGTAGGTTTGGTCCGAATGCGACGAAGTTCAGGATTACGTCACGATATACGATGGGTACACCACGAGGGATGCGGCTTTGCTCAAATTCTGTGGCGGGAAAGAACCAGTGCCGGAAGTGACGTCAAGTGGTCCAGAGCTTTTGGTAGAATTCACCACCTCGCCCTATGGGACGTTTTTATCCCGAGGACCTTCGCAGAGCTTTCACGGCTTTCAGTTAGAAGTCGAGGTAACATAAGTCGGTATAAAACTTTGGTGTTAAGTTCTAATACCGACTCCGTTCGCAGGTTCGTTTCTTAGATCAGGAATCGCTGTCTTACACGAGGAATAAAAGATGCGAATTCACCCTTAAGGGCGTCGGAAGAGGAGTTCTCGAATCTCCCAAACATTCCCTATCGCCAAACACGACCTGCACTTATTTTCTAGAAGGCAGCGAACCTGGTAAACCGACCCCAACATTCAGACCAACTCCTGGACGATATCCGGTACAATACGATCCCAAACACTGGCACAAACAGCTTCCCACGCCTCCACCGAGATTCAGAGTTTGGCTTTCGGTTCTAAAATTTGAAGTGAGTCCTCCTGTAGATAACACCGAGGAATCTTGCGCGATTCGGCTTATGATTTGGGATGGAAACTACAGGGATCCTCCTTGCTACGATGCTTATTGGTGAGAATTCAATAATATTGTTTACACGATTCTATAGTGTTTAATATTTTTTTTTTGTTCAGCGAAAAGGAGAAGCACAAAACAGGGAAAAAATCAAACGTGACGCTTCTGGCAAAATACTGCAGAGATCAAATCCCCAAGTCGTGTGATCACGAGCTTTTGGCGAATCACAGCCGACGTCCCAGGCCGTGTTCTCTCACAGAAAGCTTCTTATCAACGGGAAATGCAGTCACGTTGCAGCTGAGACTACAGGAGGCCACTTCGCTTAGGTAACCAGGGATTGAGATAAAATCAGAATCCGAAATTCACTCAGGGAAATTTTCTCACCGACAGGCACGTCGCTTTCAAAGCTCTGTATGAGTTTGTCGATCTGCATCAAGATGGAGAAGCTTTCGAGGAGGGGCCTTGTTCCAGAAGATTTGTCAGTCGCTCTCACGGTCAAAAACCGAGTTCCATACAGAAATTCCAGTCACCGAGAGACGTGTTTCTCTTTGGGAGAGGAGGCAATACTAATTTAAGGTATTATACGGTTGTTAAATTTGCGCAGGAATCTCTGTATAACTGACTTGTTTTTTTCCTTCAGTTGCGTGTACAGGTTCGAAGGTCAAAAAGGCGAAAGGGTGAAGATAAACATTCAGCACCTGGAAATGGGTGCGAGAGGTTGCAAAAGTTTATACCATCAAGACGTGAACAAAGTGTTATGTCACGGAAATTTAACGGCGTCCGTACAGATTTTCGAGTTACCACAATCAAAACTTCTGTTACTTCCTCGCGATTGCTTCTGTTCTGGAGGCGACGGTTTGACACCTTTCAGTTTCACATCCTCCGGCCACGTGGTCGAAATCAGGTTTCAAGTGCTCAATATGAACGCGACCGAAGACTTCAGCAGCTACAATTTCGAGGGGAGTTGGGAGTTCGTGAGACAAAGTGTGTGCACGAGAACACAACAATTGAAAGGCCCCAGCGGGGAAATTTATTTTGCATCGCCCAGTAGAACTCCCGAAGAAGTGAGTAAAGCTTTTCAGTTAACAAAAAACACAGACTCTAATGCTCTAAAATTTTAGATCAACTGCGAATACCAACCATGGATAATAGAGCCATCTATCCGGAAGTATCTTTACGTCACGACTAAAGGTGTGGACCTGAATAAGAACTCAATAACCTACGAGGATGCCCTCAACAGCAGTTTGGCCTTCTCGAAAAGCCCGAAATGCGATACCAGAAATAGAGTGTTAATATACACCGGAGGTGTTCTGCAGTCGGTAGTTTGCCCTCGGCCGTCTGTATCGGACAAACACAGTATGGCTCAGGTGTTCTCGGAAGGGTGGGTCAGCGATTCCGAAGTAAAAAATCAGCCAATTCAGCTTCTAACCGACGAGGGAAGCGAGAAGATACTTAAGACAAAGAGTATTATCGTGGAGTACTTGGGAAGAGAAAGTGGTAATTATGTGGTGAACTGGTTGGAATTGGGGAGAAGGTAAGGGGTGAGAGTTTCTTGGGAGGTCATTATCACAGCAAAAGGATCGCACGATGTAAATGTTATTTCAGGAAACCGATCCTGCCTCCGGAGGGGTACATAATGAAGGACTGTATCCACAGCTGCCCAGAATTGGACGCTTGCATCAACTCTTCTCTATGGTGCGACGGAAGTGTTCACTGCCCTTCCGGCTATGACGAATCACTCAGCCATTGCTACCTTATATTTCAACTTCCGGTGCTGTACCTGGCTTTTGGGGCCATCGGGATCTTCTGCTTGACGATGGCCCTCTCCGCGTTTCTCCTTCAGAGCTGCATCAAACGAAAACGACGGCGAAGAAGTCGGATGAACATTCTTCCGTCTGAATCGTCCTTATTCGAAGACAAAGATGTGATTTGCTGACACAGCGACGGTTCTGTTCGCTACGTTGAAGTTGATCGGGTTACCACTGTATGATGTCCTGTTCTTTGTTTAAGCTTTTCTTGAAAATTATACTTTGGAGTAAACTGTTTAGCCTTCTAGACGTCGTTGAAAGACATTGAGATAAATTCTTTCTGACTTTCTCACGTCTTTCGACGACTGCTCGAAGGCGGTTAATACACTCACAAACAAACCAGAACAATAATAAAACAAAACAACACTGCCAAATATCAAAACACATTCAATAAAAACAATATCACGCAATATTTTTACTCCAAAAGTGTTCATATAATCGCAACAGGAAAATGATTTCTCATTCATTTATTGAAAAAATGCCAAATTTCGCCTTATGAATCAATGTTAATTACATACAGTGTTCCTTCAATGTTTTAGAACAGAACTTAATTAAAAAAAAATCCAATGATATGTTAATTAAGGTACGCTGATGTACAATTATAAAATTCCATGGGGTTAGTGTCATATACAGGGTGTTTTATGCATGAAAGGATTTATGTCGTACAATCAAACGAAGAAACGACAGAATAGAAACAATTTACACTGTCCAATTAATCGGAATTTTATTTATTTCCAATTTCGGCCGAGATTTAGATTTAGCACAAATTATTGGTCATACTGATATGGCTTGAAACAATTCGAAAACAACCGATTTGATTAGATAAAAAAAAATTCTCAATCATTTATTTCAAGCTCCCTTACGTATTAAATGACCAAATGAATAAATTAGGTATATTACCTGAACATATCTAATTTTTTTGTATGTATAAATATTGCCTGTAAGTGTTAATTAGTAGAAAAAGCAGTCTTCCACCTCTTTTTTTGTCTTATATTGTTTTACTTATAATTTTCGTTTTTATTTTTTTTTTATATGAAGTGCCAAAACCGTGACTAATGCAATTTTGTTCGTTAATAAACGATTCGGTGAGAGGAAGATTTACCTTTCTTGTGGCGCTAAAAGTATTTTTAAATTTAAAATAACTGCCTTATTTAGCGTTGAATCATTATTTTTAAAAGTAGACAAGCTTTTCCCAAATTCTGTTTTTAAATGAAAACCTGTCCATAAATTTACTCATATTATTATCGAGCATTTGTTACATTATAAACAATTTGATTTATTTATAAATAATATGTCCCTTGTTTGAATTTTCTGTTAAGTTTAGAGTTTAAATATAGAGATTAAAGTTTAAAACCATTCGACTTCCCTAACGAACGAATATCGGTCATAAAAAACTGTTCCAAAGTACAGTGGAATAACTTTGAGAAGCTGCGTTCAACTAAAATTGCTTCCGAGAATCTTTTAAAAATTAATTACGTTAATCACCTAAAAACTGTTTTTTTTTAGTTCACGTGTGTACGTGTTACTAATATTTATATGATAACAAATATATTTTCTTTGTTTCTGTTCTGCGATTCAAAATCATATTGACGGTTTCAGAAGAACAGTTTTTGGCGATGATCGAATTTGACATGTTTCTGGCATTATTTAGTGGTTCTTTTGCCTCTTGTTTTACGATTAGATATAGTCGAAAAGTGTAAATAATTTGTGTTCGGTCATCCAGGTATTTCGGTAAAGAGTTAAAAAAATTGTAAATATGACCGTTAGGATTTTTTAGAGACTTGTGCCTTTTGTATATTGTTTTTGAAATATCTATTTTATGGAAACTTTTATCTGCTTCACCAGTTACCAAAGAGAACCCACGATTTAAAAAAAAAAAGAATAAAAACTGAACTGAAGCACACCGTAGTATTGTGGGCAATAAATAAAATTTAGAAATCAAAGCGGTGGTGATATTATAAAATGTCGTTGACAATAAACAGTTACATTTATAGTGAAAAATAACGGTGAAAGTGTTTACAAATAAACGTTTAATTAAGTAGGAGTTCAATCCACTGAGATATTTACCAAACAAAACTGATAAATTGTTTATAATAAAATATTACTCAGTTTATTCGTGTATTGTATTTTGTGCAGAGAAAGTGCAGTTTCTGTGTGAATTTTCCTATTTGTAGCCCGAACGATCGTAGTCCTAATTATAGCCTAATTATAGCGCTATTAACGCCACGCAAAGGCCAAAAAATTCAGACACTTGTGTCCGATAACTTTGGCATTCTCTTTGTTTTTTAAATTGTAATTCAAACCTTTATTTCGAATTTTATTTTCTATGTATACCTTTTGCGGGTTTTATGGGATGAATTTATAGGTTCAACGTGACTGAATAAATTTTTTGATAATATTTTTGCCTCCCCTTAGATTAGTTCACTCCTCCCGGTTTGGAAAAGACCTCTTTAACACATTAAAACTGTATACCTATACTGGTATATACATTTGCTGTCGTAAAAGAATAGGACGAATGCCAAAGATATCCCAATCGTAACGGACATTTTGAATAATGCCTAATTAGAGGTCGTGGAGAGGGGGGGGGGGGTAAAAATTACATAAATACAATGAATTACTCACTTAATATTGAGAAAGAGTTTAAGGAGAAATTCCCGAAGCGGCGGATAATCAGAACATCGTCCGGGAGAAGAGGAGGAGGCGGTTCTCACAATGTCTGAGTCATCGCGGAACCAGATTTGATGTCATCCATGATGACTTCATCGTTGACGTACTCATGACGCCATTAAATCATTCTCCGTGAGGCATTTCGCACCGACAGACCATTGTCTCAATTAAGTTAACTCGTAAAAATAAGGAGAGCATTCTTCGTTGAATAATAGAATTAAAAGTGTAAGTTCAGGTGACGGACGTGTTTTTGCTATCGGATAGAGCCGACGGTTATTTTGCTGAGAGTCGAAGTCGCTCAATTACGGTTCACAACACACCCAAACTCGGCTTCGTTCGCATTGAGTAACTTTATTGTAAGTAATCGCAGATGTTTTCATGGAAATTTAATAACGTTAATTTAGCTTCCACGTTGAAATTTGATAATCAAAACGAGTGAGGTTTTGTAAATTAGCTTAAAACATTTCATAAGTCGTCGTTAATGTCTGTCATCGAGATCAACTGATCTCGAATTGTTTTACGTGTTATTTTATTTATAATTTCCTGAACTTCGTTTATATTTATAGTGAGAGTTTATTATTGGTTATGAAATTGAGCGAATAAATGTTTTTGAGTGCGACGAATTACAAAAGCGTTTTCATTGAATAGGATTTGATTTCATTCTTCGACGGTTCGTTTTGACTTTTGTTTCCTTTGTTAACGGAGATGACATTGCGCAGACATTTTCATTTAACTTTATTTCCGATAAATATTTATCGTTTTTCCTCCAGTTCTTGTGACGTCTAAAATAATTACTTCAGGCTTTTTATATCAGAACTTTTCCCCTGTTTACCCGTATTATTGTTTTGATGTTAAGGACGAACCACTTTTTGGCGCTAAAAAGGTCAAATTTAATTTCTGAAACTATTTTCTAAAGGGCGCTAAGCTAAAATGGCTATGATTAACTAAAATTATATAACTTCATGAGTTATCTTATCAAAAGGATCAATAAAACTGTTATATCTCAAGGGGTTTACATGGCGAGGATGATAATATCCAATTTAGGTTTCCACACTGGTGTGGGTTTTACTTTGATAATTAATAAAGCTCTTTATAATGGAAATTCGATAATCGAAATTTCCGTTCTTATTTTTTTGTTTTTTTTTTCAGATCAGAAACAACTCCAAAATGAGTTATCCTCCATTTACGCCGGTAAGTTTTCGAATCCCTTCAAACGGTTTCTTTATGTACTTTATTTCTCTATTTCTGTTCGTGTGTAAAATAACTTCTGGGTAAGGATTTTTTATTTTTATTCTAGGGGCAGGGATATAATTCCTACCCACCAAATCTTAGTTATCCTTCGCCACCCCAATCATCCAGTCCTTACCCTCCCTATCCCAATCAATACCCACCTCCCCCACAAGCCCCTTACCCTACGGGAGGTACCGGGATGCCTTACCCCCATCAGCCGGGATTCACCCCTTACCCCACGGGTCAGCCCAGCAACATGCCTTACCCTCCCAAACCGGGATTCACCCCTTACCCCCCTAACCAGCATGCCAACATGCCTTACCCTCCCGCACCCGGGGGAGCGCATACTCCCAACCTTCCGTACCCTCCCACTAACACCCCTTCTTTTTCACCCTATAATCCCCCGAATTCTTCCATGCCTTCTTACCCTTCCAGTCTCGGGTATCAGTCCGAACCTACTTTATACCCCACTCTTGCTTCTAATTCATTTACTTCTGCTCCTCCACAAAATTCGACCGGATATCCCAGTGGACACAATCAGCAGAAGGTGAGTGCATGATAGTGTTTCACGCTTGCTCGAATATGCTTACGGGTGCTTTTTAATCAGTCCCTCTGTGTATATAAATAATATAAAACTTGGGTGGTGGGAATAGAATCTTTTCACAACAGCACCAACTGTTTTATTAATTGTAATCTATTATTGTTTCAGACAAATCCTACTGTTCGTCCAGCCCACCCATTTTATCCCAGGCAGGATGCTGAAATTTTAAGAAAGGCTATGAAGGGTTTTGGAACGGATGAAGCGACGATAATTTCTGTTTTAACAAAAAGGACGAATGTACAACGTCAAGAAATCGCGAGAGAGTTCAAAACACTTTATGGAAAGGTATACAACGATTCTTTTTCGGGGATTTGTGATTTAACTCACCTAATAATTTGATGTATTGCAGGATCTCGTTAAGGATTTGAAAAGCGAAACGAGAGGACATTTCGAAGACTTATTGGTCGCTCTTATGACTCCACTGCCAGAATTTTACGCGAAGGAAGTTCATCACGCCATTTCTGGAATCGGAACAACGGAGAGTACTTTAATTGAAGTTCTTTGCTCTTTGGGAAATTCTGAAATACAGTACATAAAAATGGCTTACCAGTCTCGTTAGTGTCTCCTTTTTTCTATTTTCCCCCTCAGCCAAGATCGGGAATTGTATCAAATATTTTCTCTCATTTCAGTTTATAATAAGTCAATGGAAAATGATTTGGCCTCGGACACTTCTGGAAACTTCAAGCGTCTCCTCGTTTCGCTTTGCCAGGCCAGCAGGGACGAATCCATTCATGCGGACTTTCAGACAGCCGTGGAGGACGCCCAGGCCTTGCTCAGGGCTGGTAAGCATTTGCAGTCATCAGACTAAGTAATTCGGGTTTAATTCAAAACTGTACTTTCAGGTGAACTCCGTTTCGGCACAGACGAATCCACTTTCAATGCCATTTTGTGTTCTCGAAGTTATGCACAACTGAGAGCCATATTCGAGCAGTATGAAAAACTCACGGGCCATTCCTTCGAAAAAGCCGTTAAAAATGAATTCTCAGGGGATATAGAAGACGGACTATTAGCAATTGGTAATTCCTGAATAAAATTCACTGAAAATTCCACGCGATGGGTTTTTATTATTTATATATTATAATTATTATTATTTATTTATAGTTAAGTGCGTTAAAAACCGAGCCGAATTCTTCGCCGAGTGCCTTTACAAAAGTATGGCCGGAATGGGAACGAAAGACAGGGATTTAATAAGGTTAGTTGTGACCAGGTGCGAGATCGATATGGAGGACGTGAAACAGGCTTTCAATTCCAAATACGGAAAATCATTGGAATCATTCATAAAGGTAATTTGACTAATTACTCTCAAATTATGCATAACCCTTTACCAAAATACATTTCTGATAATTTCAGGGGGATACATCGGGAGACTACAAAAAGTGTCTGTTATCTCTCATCGAGTGAATTCGATAAGTGCAGCTTTGAACGAAGACCAATTTTTCATTTTAAATATATTTCTACTTTTATTAACAATTGTTTTTTTTTAAAGCATACATTTCCTTTCAAATATAAATAAATATAAATAACCCCCGGGTCGTACAGAATTAATTGAAAATGAATACCTATTTTCAACATTTTCTTTATTAAATAACCGTTTTATAAAATATTATGCTCTTGAAATCGCACAAAAAAAGAATTGCCTTAATATTTAAATAATTGCCTAAATTAATAATTAATGAAATAACAACCAAAGTCGTCCAGCGATTGATCATTTTTAAATTACTTATTTAGAAAATTAATTTTTATTTTTTTTTATTGGGTGAATTCGCTTCTTTTGGTTCTTTGTGACTCGAGGCAATGTGATCGCCCTGAAATAAAAAAAAAACCGATCGTGAATGCAACTGAAACTGTACACAAATAAGTTCGTTCCTCCCGCTCAAGAAACACTGTTTATGTTAATTATGATTAAATGAGCTTTGAAAAAAAGCTCAAACCTTCGCCTCCGTATTAGTTCTCTTCCCCTTCGTTAAATAAAAGCGGTGCGGTTTAGACTGAATTATTAAAGAATGGAAATATTTTTTTAATTTCGATGTTTGCTGAAAGAACAGTTTCGGGGCAAAGCAAAGTCCCAACTGTACAACCGCAGAATTCAAAGCTCCCACAAAAACCACAGATGCGAAGAAGAACCCAAAACCAACAACAGTTTCCCTTCACTTCTCCCATTCTTTATTTGTACTTACGACTGTAACTTTAATCAAATTCCCGCGCAAAACCATTGATTAACGACTTAACCCATTGGTTTCAACGACCGACGGGATTAAGAGAGCTTTTTTTTATACTAGAGGACTGCTCTTACGGTAAGGAAATGTCTATGACGCCGATTGTTTTTTCCGAAAGCACTGAAGGTGAATAAGGTTCGATGAGAACCTCAAAATTTCAATGAGGTAAACTATGTCTGCTACGTATAAATATCATAATTTTCATATATCAGCTTCGTGAGAAAACGTTTTCGAGTGTTCCATTTTGCTGGTTAAACGTTCACTTTGTTATTTCCGACTAAATAACCTAAGGCCGTATCCATGACTGAAAAATGCACAATCTCCATAAATTTCTCCAAATTGAACCCGAAAAGGGAAACACACAGATTCGAAACGAATACAAAAATTATTTCAGGTTTTTTCATAAGATAAAAAATACAGTGAAAAATTTGACATTATAAAAAGCATTTAAATAGCTCAGACAAAACTGCTTACAAGCGAACAACGATTAAAATAAAACAGAGGAATTTAATAATATTAATCATTAACCTTACCGTTAATTTCTTACTGAATTTCTGAGGTATAACCATACAAGTTGTAACTGTATTCCCGAGGAATAAAACGAGGAACGTTACGCACAATACTGGAACCTGAAATAAATCATTTTTCACGGTTGGATTAAGTAATATACAGTACATAATATACAGTAGCGCTCAAAAGTAATTTGACAATACGAAATTTAATATTTTCTCAGTTAATTATTTTACTGTAAAATTTTATTATGTATTATTTAGTCAACAATATTATTAATAATATATTTGTCACATTAAAATAACAAAATATACAAAACGTAATATTATTAGTCTTTGTTTCTTCTTAATTAATATTAAATTAATATAAATGTGAGGACTTTTATTAAAATTAATAGTATTGATAACTCAATAATACATAATAAAATCTTATAGTAAAACTATTGAATTTTGTATTGTCGAAATACTTTTGAGCGCTACTGTATCTGATGTGTTTTCTGCTTTCCTCGCAGTCAAAGAATGAAATAAAAGGAATCGCTCAAAAGATACATAATCCACACAGACCTGCCACGTCGCCTCAGGATGAAAAGACAAACGATACAGTGTAATGGCATTATACAACTGAAACACATAACCCGCGAAAAGGAAAGGAAGAAGGAAACTGAGTCCTCTCCACATCCAACTGTGAAAGCCTTCGATCGTAATATCCATATTATGTCTTTCTCCTAAAGCTTTCAACCGGTACAAAACCCCTTGCTGATATCTGAACTGAAGGTACTGAACGAAAGCTGCAATCAAATCGAACTCATACACTTTCTGAACAACGACGCCGTCGTCCTGAGACAAACTTCCACGAGATTTTACTCACTCACGTAGCAGTTGAACCACATGAACTGTCCGCGAAAGACGTACCAGGGTGTGGTGTTCGGCCAAATGAGGAGCACTCCCGCGGCGAAGGTGGATATGAAGTGGTGAAGCCTCCACCAACCCTTTATCCTGGACCCGTTTACTTTCAAAATGCTTTCTCTGATGGTGAGGGTGCAGTAATACCAAACCAGGAGAAACATGAAGGCTAGTTCTAAGGGTCTGCGAGGACAAGACCAATTTCATTTATGGTTCTGGACAATGGACACAAACTCTGTCTTACCTCCATGTCACACTTAAATTAAGTACGGAGAGAACGAGGCCAATACCGCTAAGTACCAATTTGAATTTCTCATATTCATCTTTATAACGAAATCTAAAACAAATTCGAAAAATGATTATCAATTTTAATTCAAAATGGATAACATTAATAAAATTGCTGCGTACTTATCGTTTTTATTAAGTATAGATACGTTAACGTTTCCTAGTATAATTTTTAAGTATAATCCGTTACTCGATTTTGGTAATGTTTGTTCTATTTCGCGGAGCTGATCGAGTCTTTTTTCGACATTTTTAGATAATTCACCTATTGTTGAATCCGTTGAGTACTTTTTGTCTTTTTTAAGCCTGAAACCAAAAAAACAGTGCAGAGTAATAAACTTTCAAAATGACGTCAGCTTATAGTTCGGTTAATCCTCCGGCTAACTCACTAACTAAAGGCTAACTTACTTAGAAATTCCTTTACTAATAAGCCCCAATCTGTAAAACTGATGATTCCATTCTTTCACACATTTCGCTTGTAATTCTCCTAATTCTTCTAGTTTATCTACATATTCCTTATTTAGCGCCTACAAAACAAATAAATTCTACAAAACTATCCGAGAATTCACTAAAACGTGAAATAATACTTGGTCTTTACCTCAAAGGTCATGAACTCTTTTTTAAGGTCCTCCCAGTCTTGAAGGCAAGTCGGGACATCCCGAATTTCCATAATGAAATCTCAATCTGTAAAAGAAAAAGCACACGTCCGAAATTTTCTTCCAAGACGAAATGGAGGAAAGGCCCAACTGTTAAAAAATTCACATTATATCTGTAACACTGACAAAAATGCGGAGTACATACAACTCAAAATATTCCCTTCGCTGTGGAATTTGCCCCTAAATGTACACCTCACAAATTGAAAAAGGATCGCATAAACCTTTTCCCCTGTTTCAAATAAGTATTTGAATAATCCGTATAAAAATCCGCATAAAATAAACTCATTGATACGCACTTATAAAAAAAAAGAAACCCTCGAAAAGTCACGGATTAAGGGAAAGGCAAACACTTAAAAGAAATTAGTTTAACAAAACAACGAACGAATGAGAAAACTCTGCCCCGAAATCCTAACCTAAAAACATGATTCCTTCGATGCGGAAGATATTTTTTTTTTTTAACGAGTACCAGTTTTATAAAAGTGAAACTTTCTACCGGGTGTTTTCAATCTCATACAACTGATACAATCAAATAACGCTCGAGAGTAAAAGTACCGATTCGTACAGGTCCAAAGCTGACAAATTAAGATGTAAAATTCTGCCGAAATGAAACCAAAGGATTTTAAATCATGGGTATCATTTGAATTCATATAAAAAATAATTTAACTAAAGGAATGATTGTAATTATAAAGAATGGGTTTGACACTCAGACGCCATAGTTTCCCGCAAACGCCACTGATTACCCTTTGCACATAAGAAATCGCCATGGACATATCCGATTTCCTTATTTTTAATAGAACAGATTACGCTGCCATCGTCAATGTGTTCTTTTATCTTTTTAAAAAATGTCACCTTTTTTCAATATTTAAAATTCGAAGAGTCTACGCGGGTCATTCGCATTTTCCGACGCAGGTAACCTGAGAATAATCAGTTTCGACTGCCCATTTGACTTCGCATGACAAAAAAATGCGTCCTATTCCCAGTCCGAAGTCTTTGCCGATGTTTGGCACAATGCTGTCGATAATGGCTGCGGGAGGAGCTTCAAAGCTCCATTTATACGTGGACCAACGACACAAACAATTGGGTGAGTACACAATACCCTTCGGTAACGCAAGTTATTACATGCATTTGTTACCTATTTTTAATTACTGCATTGGGGTCTAAATCAAAAGCTTTATCAAATCCTGTACTGTAATAAGCGAGGAACAATTCTGTAAAATAAATTTTCAGGGCCTATCTACAGAGAGAAAATCGGTCCCGTTTCTGGTATTTTCGTGGCGGATGGCAATTATTTGAGGAAAATTTTTGCGGCTGAAGGAAAATATCCTCGACATATAGTCCCGGAAGCTTGGCTGCTATACAACCAATTGTACGGGTGTGAAAGAGGTTTGTTATTCATGTGAGTATTAACATTTGTAAACAGGTAAAAATCCTTTCAGATTTTACCTTTTCATTCGTGTATTCCAAACCTTCCCATTCGTCATTTGCTTCTTTTTATTAGTCCGTTATACAGTCATTCTTTAGTTCAAGTTTTTAGTATTTTTAGCTGACTGCAAATATAATTTATTCACGTTATAAGAAACATTATTACTTGAGAAGGAACTAATCTTCATATTATTAACCCATTGAGAGCAGCTACGAGTTATCTCGTATAAAAACTGCAGTAAATGTCTTTACATTATTGTATGAGTAACTTAATATAATTATATGTATTCTTCAAAATAAAACCTCAGCATCCACGGTAACACTCTCTAAATATGTCTTCTGGCATTCAATGGGTTAACTCAGTGGTTTCCAACCTGTGGTGCACGGGGGGCATTGTAGCTGTTTCCAAAATGTCATTTTCGAATACAAACCAAAAATATATATTCTTTTTTTGTTCTGTTATTATATTTTTACACAGTATTGTTTATTATTTTGTAGTCCATTAAATAAATTATAATATCAGTTGAGTATTTATGAAATTTGATTTTTAGATAAATCGACAATTGTTTTCTAAACGGGGGCAAAAAGGCTGGTAACCACTGGTTCCCGATTTCATGTGAATGGGGTGAATCAATTACTGAAGTGTGAGAGGATTATGAAGTGTGGCTTGCTTTTTTCTCTGACAGGGACGGGGAAGAATGGTCAAAATACAGAAAAATAATGAACGGTGTCATGTTAAAAGTGAAGCACGATACCTTTTATAAAGCCTCCGAAGAAGTTGCTCAAGAATTGGTCGAAAAATGGAAAGAGGGTGGAAAAATCACAAATTTAGAAAAATGTCTTTATGAGTGGTCTCTTAGAGGTAATCGTTTCAAACCTAAATTTGATCATTATTATTTTATCAATGGTCTGATTTGGAAACGATCATTTTTCTTTCCAGCGATTGTGGCTGTGCTGTTAGGATGCGACAATTACTTGGCAAATAAAAACGAGTTGTCTTCAGCCATTAAACAATTGGCCGGAACAGTGCACCAAATATTTATAGAGAGTGCAAAGCTGTCACTGATTCCCGTGAAATTAGCACTGAAACTAAATCTTCCAGTGTGGAAACGTTTCGTACAAGCAGCCACTTCAGCTGTTGAAGATGGTATATTTTTTCTTTTTTTTTAACAGAATTGAAATACCGAAATTCAATTTATTATCTCATCACAGGAAAGAAACTGGTGGAAAAACTCCTAGACGTAGAACAAAGAAATCCGGAAAATGAAAGCCTTCTTCTGGAAATGTTAGACAATGGGGTGGAACTCGAATATTTGATAAGAATTGCTACCGATTTAATTCTAGCGGCCGGAGATACAGTAAGTTCTTAAACTATTCAATAACACAAAAGTGATCCCTATGAAATTTTCCTATGGGTAACCGATTTTCTTTCAGACTGCGCATACAACACAGTGGCTTCTGCATCTACTGTCCATAAATTTGGCAACTCAGTCAAAAATTTACGAGGAAATAACAAATTACTCAGACAAAGACGTCCACCAATGCCCTCTGCTAAAAGGCGCTCTTAAAGAGGCTCTCAGATTGTGCCCGGTCGCTCCTTTTATAACGAGGTTTATGCCAGAAGATTTAATTCTAGACGAGCATCACATTAAGGCGGAGGTATTTAATTGCATTCAAAAGTTAATTTGAGTTAATTATAAAATATTTACAATAGTTAAGTTAAATGTAAAAGTTTGCATTGCCTAGTCACATAAAAGGCAATTCACTTTTCAATTATGGTAATCTGAAAGGTATTTTCTTTCAGGAATTAGTTCTTATGTCGCTTTATTCCACCGGTAGAAACGAGAAATATTTTCCAAACCCGGAGTGCTTTCTCCCCGAAAGATGGACGAAAAAGGGTAACAAATACGAGGGAGTGACAAACCCGACTGCATCTCTGCCATTTGCGATGGGTTCAAGATCTTGCGTTGGAAGAAAATTAGCAGAAACACAAATCCTCGTCACAGTATCAAAGGTATATCTATAAATATTTAAACAAAGGAATTTCATTCCAGTCCAGGTTTTGATAAATTTTTTTCATACACCTTTACAGATATTACGGAATTTTATTGTAAAATCCAACCGACCAGAAAGATTAGAAATCACATTGCATCTTATTGCGGTTCCGAGCAAACCCGTTGAAATTATTTTAGAACATCGACAATGATCTGTAACACCCAAAAATGCAATTATATACACTTTCAAAAGCACTACAGCAACATTAACTAACTGTATGAACCCCATTAATGAAAATTATACACATTATCTGGTTATAACACTTACTTGACTATTTATAACCAGATAAATAATGAGTATAGTTTTAGATTTGACTGTTGCCCAAAATTAAAATCAATGAGAAAGATGAATTACTGTAATAAATTTTCTTGAATCTGCATTTTAGAAAAAAAATATAAATATACTAAATACTAATAAAAATATTCAATTGAAAAAAAATTTATTAACTTAAAATCAATTCCCTTTAGTTTTTTTTTCATAAATAAACATTCAATTTTCATAATAAGTACAAGCTGCAGTTTTTTTACAACATTTTAAAAATATAAAAAGCTACTTCTGAAGTTGGAAACAGTACCAGAAGATAATAAAATTTAAAAAAAAAAAATTTCCACAACTAAAAGAAAATTATAGCATTTTCACATGTATTTAAACAAACATAAACAATTAATTAAATCTTTTGAATGTTCATATTAGGAAAACTGACTTAGTAATTACATTGATTTGAATTGTTTACCTTTTGTACATTTAATTGAAAAAAAAATATGTGGCATAATAAATTCACTGTCACAGGAAACAAAAATCCACAGTCTAAAAATTATAACATGAATACAAAACTAACTAATTTGAATACAAAAAAGTTGACAGAGTGTTAACAGTTGAATGGAAAATATAGAAAATAAATGAAAAAAACATGATTAATGCAAAGCTAAAAAGGGAATAAATTAAAAATAAAAAAGCTAAAATAAAAAATAAAACTCGATTAATAGAGTTCATCCAGAAGCTTTGATTTTCCTTTGGATTTTTCCCATCCATTTCCAATTGATAATTGACATTCCAACCAAATGCAGTTAATGAATTTTCCATTGTGGTTTTCCAACCTAAAAAACATTATTTTATTTTAATTAAATAAGTAAAAAAAGGTAAGTGCATTATTTTTTCAAAAATTTGTTAGTTTTTTTAATATTCAAGAACTTTACAACTATACTCACATAATTGACTTCTCCTATTTTAGAAATTTTGGTCCTTTTTACTTATTATACAGTAAATTTATACATTTGAATAGTTTAAGTATTATATTATCTTTCAGTTTTTTCATTATATGGTATCAGAATTTATTACTGAACATTTTTAAGAAACTGTTTAATTTATAAATATTATTTACCAAATGTGTTATGAATAAATATATTACATAATTCATACAAATTAAGTTTAATTATCTGAACAATAAAATATAAACACAGATTAAGAAATTTAAGAAACAACTTACCTTAATTTATTTTTAAATAAATAACTGCAAACTATCTGATTCAACACTTCAATTATAGAATTTAGCACAAAAATTTATGATGAATTTAGTGATTTAAATCACTTTCATAAATATAAAAGAAAGAGAAATGAAATTTACTTGTAGTGCATTCAGAACTGAGCCGATGAAGAAAAAGAATGGTTTCCTTGAAAGTTGGAGAAAACCTGCATTATGTAACCCTGTGAAAATCTTTAATTTTCATTTAGTCCTAATTAACTAACAATAGCAAAGCACTTAACACAAAAATGAGGGTTTCATTTTTGTACAGCTTCTCCAAGGTAATTCAGAAGCTGTCAATGACTTCAAACTCTTACCATTAAAACGGTTTCATTCAACCTAGTTTTTACTTTACGCTTAAAAAATTCACCTTAAAATCTGAAATAAAAAAGAACCTTACAAAATTTTTTTAAATGAAGAATTTATTTATGGGCTTGCAAAGTGGTCAAAGTTTGACAAAATTGTGAAAATCAGAGAATCGGGTTAAAGTACGGTATATCTTAACGGTTTTAATAATTTCATGGAAAATAATAAAGGAAATTTACTGACCTTTCAACAACAATGCCTTAAGGTTATTAAGAAAATAAAAACAATTTTACATCAAACGGAAAACTGTATACGTTAATTTTTTGAATAAATCTACAATGAATGTTAATGACACTGCATTTCATGGTATAGGAAACGCGAACAAAAACAAGCAAGGGCCCAAAAAAAAACGTTTCCCGCTTAAAACTCAATAATAACGTAAAATAAAATAATTAAAATTTACGCCCGATTATTTTTCTTAAATTAACGAAATTAAGAAAATTCCTAACGGGAACCCCGAGAATCTTCTTTTAATTTCGAAAAATTTAAAATCCAGTTTGGATAGTTTAATTCAAAGGTCAACGGTTCAAACTTCCTTTTATGGTTCTGCTTGTTGAGGTTTGAAAAATATGAAAAAGTTTGGGTTTTTGTGAACGTCGAATTCAGACAGATCAACTATTTTGGATTCTGAATTTGCACAGAAAAAGTATAATTTCGTTAGATTAGAAAAAGAAAATCCAGAGAAAATAACGGAAGAGTTCCCTTTCTAAACCTTATTTGGAATGGCAAAAACCGTTAAAAATTACCTATTTATTAATGGTTTCCAAGAACTTCCAAGATTGAAAAGTCAATTACGCTAATTTTTTCTCCCTCCTTTGTTAATTTTTGTTACTCCTTGGTGTGAACAAGACAGAATAATTGCTGTGAGGCAATTTATAAAATACGTTGCAACGAAAACTGATTATATCAATAGTTTATTTGCATATCAATATTTTTCTGCTACAAAATAATAAATTCTTGGTTAAATACTAACAATGAATAAGATAAATTGGGACTTATAATTAAAAAAAAAAAAAAAGAAAAACAAACTGACTAAAAAAATCAATTTTTAATTTTCACAAAAGGTTCCATTTACCTAAATTCAAAAATGGGAAAGTGGCGAAAGACTATTTTCATTTTTGGCGGAAGAATATCAATTATTGGTGTTTTCAAATCAAATTTATTAAACAATTAGGTGAAGCATTTATTGGTTAAGCTACAATATTTGGAGACTTCGAATAAAAAAAAACTTAATAATTTTCCATCTGATCGACAATAATCTTCAAAAGCGATTTATTCGGTGTCATCGAGGCATGTGATCATATGAAATAACATCAGTAACCCTTTCCATTATTATAAGCTTAAAAGGCGGAGGCGTAAATTTTCCACGAAAAAAATTGCAAATTGCTCGTAAATTGCAAGCCCATGCATGCAAAATATTTAAGCACTTTTGATTTTCTGTTTGGCTAACCCTATAACATTATTATTTAATAAAATGCAAAATAATCAGCTATATAATAAAACTTTTATGAAGGCGTGCAAAACGACAACTGCCAAAAATGACACACACTCAGCAATTCTTCAAGCCTTTTCTTACAGAATTAGATATTAGTTTAACTATACACAATTAAGACATAGTGTCACCTTCGTTATATATAAAATCATCCGATGCAATTTAAAGTCCGGCCACCTTTGAAATGAATTAATCTAAAAGGTTAGAATGAGTGCGTTTCATTTCTTAAAAAACTAACCGAATTGCTTCTCATAGACTCAATTAAAGCGATGAACCTTATTACGATATGGGTGTTTAAAATGCTAAAAAAAAAAAAATAATAATCACAATGCATAGTTGAATAATTAATTAAATGAATTTTATCTTATTATCATATTATTAAAGTCTGTATAAAACAATACGTAATAACATTAACAGAGCTAATTACTCTCTACTGTATCAACCTTTTGTCCAACCCTTCTTTTATAAATAAATAAATAAAATTATTGCTAAAATTATAAAATATTAATAATAGTAATAATAATACAAAAAATAAGACTTCGAATTAATTGGTTTCGTTACCCGAGTGTTATTTAATTCGAGATAAAATTTACAAAACGTTTAAAAATTACTGAAGTAAAAGCCGAACGCATAGTTCCCAATTTTTTACAATAATCGGTTTTATCACGACTAAAAAAATACAGAGGCACTGTTATCAGTAGGTTTTGCAACTGAGGTTGCACTTTCACGTTGCATTCTGCGAGTGCAACTCACACAATAATATTTAATAGGGTATTTTTTCGGAAAAATTGTTTAGCTTTTAGAAGTATCTGTCACCATTGGGATCTATGCTTATGATAAATGTGAAAATTAGGCGTTAGGATGGAAAACCTATTTAAATTATGCAATTGTAAAAGAGTTTTTGGCGTTTTTTAAAATTACACAACCGCATTTCTAAGTGCTCTTTCAGCTCACAACTGATTTTACAACCGTATTAATCCAAAGTCACCCCGCATTTGAAAAGCAATACTTGAAAATTACAGAACAAAAAACTGCTGAACTGACTTTTGGGAAATCATTCAGACTCGCTTTACTGCTGTTTGCAGTCAAAATGAACGAAACCTAAAAAAAAACATGACCAATTCAAAACAAACACGTCGAGTAATCAATAGAACTGAAAGATTTATAATGAATTAGATCCAAAGTGCGGAATGGGTCTCCGAAATGGCGACTTATTCTGAGGTAAAAACCGGGGCGAATGCAAGTAATTACAATTAGTTAAAATAAACGTACTTATCACACCTAAAAATCTACGGTTGGTGTCACCTGAAAATAAACGAGGTGTGTAAAATTCTTTGGTTAAAACGAGGCACTTTATGCAGAAGGCGAAGAAAAGAATCATTGATGAATCTCGGTTGAATCGAACGAACACACGGCGTTTTATCTAAGCGGTCTGCTCACTGGCGATGCTGTTAATTAAATTAATATCCGTTTTATTTTCAATCAAAGGAGCTCCGTTCTCGCTTCGGATGACCTCTACTTCGAGAATCTTTTCAGCCTTCGTTTCAGTCTTATCGTTGTTTTTCGTTTTCAAAGTCACAGTGGTCGTCAACGTTTTTTTGGTTTTCGTCGTGGCAGCAGTGCTTCCCTGCAGGGCGCCCGTCGCTTTCGAAGCCAATCCCGACTTGGACGTTAATCTGTTTGCCACTTCCTTCGCCTGTTTATCGGCGCCGATTGTTGTTTTTCGCGCCGCCGTCGAGGTTTTCGTCGCGGGGCTGAGTGAGGTCGAAGTCGTCGTGCTCGAAACTGTTGTTCTGGGTTTGGTCGTGGGCGTTCTTGTGGTCGTCACCGTAGATCTTACAGTGGTCGGTTTTGGGGGAGCCGCGGTCGGCCGGGCCGAAGAGGACACACGGGTTACAGTGGAAGTGGCCGTGGTCGTGGGACCAGTCGTTTTCCTCGTGATGACTTCCGTTCGTTTCACCGTTGTTTTAGTATCGCCGTTTAGAGTCGATGTCGTTTTCTTTTCAACGGAAGCGGAAGGAACCCGGGGTTTTGATTTTAGTGCAGCCGGTGCAGACGCCGGAGCTTTAGCAGCGGATTTCAGGGTATTAACAGTGGTAGATGTAATGTGACTTGTGGTAACTGTAGTTTTTGGTGACGAGGGTGCCTTTGCAGTTGCAGAAGCGGCGGAAGTTAGCCTTGAGCGGGGCGTAGTTTTGGTTGCAGTGGAAGAAACTGTTGTTGTTTTTGGTTGCGTCTTGCTTACGGCAGAAACCCTCGTTGCGGTCACTTTGGCAGCAGCTCCAGTCGTGGCAGCAGACGGGGTTTTACCGGGCGCAGATGTTCTGGATGTTTGCATGGACGTTGGTTTTTTCGCTGGTGCAGATGTTTTGGTTCCGTTCACTAAAGTCTTTGAAGTCACTGGGGCTTTTGAGATCGGTTTCTTCGTGTCTCTTTTGGCGGCATCCGTTCCTGGAGAAGCTGTTGCGACGGTTTCGGTTTTCACGTCACCGGAAACCGGAGCTTCGGCAACTTTTGGAGAAACTGCTTCCTCTGGCTTTATTTCAGAAACTGATTTTATTTCAGAAACAATCGGAGATAAAGGTTGCTCGTTACTCGTCCGGAGATATTATCTTTGTCGTATCAGCAGCAAGTTTTTCTTCGGATGGTGACAATTGAGGAGATATAAGTGGTTCGGACGTTGCCACTGGTTCTATTTCAGTCTGTTTTAGATCAGCAATTGGTGAAATGTCTTCCTGAACGGACGCTGGAGATAACAAATCTGGTAACTTTGAAGAAATTTCCGTATCCCCAGATTCTTTGGGTTCCTTCGCTGCGCTTTCATTGAAAACCAACTCTTTCTTTTCTGCGACTATCTCTTCGACTGGAGAAACCTTGGGTGACTTTTCCTCCGTCATTTCGGTTTCACAGCTCATCGTCGAAGGGTCTATAAAAGAACTGGTCATGTCGCTTGCAAGCTCTATTCCGTGAGGTTTTTCGAAGGAAAGAGGAATGAATTCGTTTTCTTTTCCGATACCTCCCCCGGTTGCCATTAGATTGAAACTATTATTTATGTCGACTATTTTCTCGGGAGAACTCTCCTCTTGGGGTGACTCCACATTTTCAAATATGTTGCTGGGTCTAGATTTGATTTCACTAAGAAATGCTGCTTCCTCGGGCACACTGACGTTATTCATGTTATTCCAATTGGGAGACGATGCAATAATATCCGTCAGATCTCCGGGAATCGCTTTCTTCGGCGTCGTGTTGAAGTTGAATTCATGGTCGTTCGTTTTGGCCGATCCCGGGATGAACTCGTCAGCCTCTGGATTTAACGGGGAGTTCATTGTGGGTACCTCGACTGAAGACAGTTCGTTCGGAGGCAAAACCTGCAAATAAAAATTTACTTTAAATACTCGGTTTGGGACTAAATGGCAAATGACCAATTAGTGGCTTTTTTTACGACTTCCAACCGAGGCGATAATGTGCCTGATTATTGTTATGAATAACGACGGGCTGAGGCACTTCAACAAACATTGGACGAGATAATGGGGAAAGGCTGGTTAAAGCAAACGTTGATCTCATGCCGGAGGACATTGCCCACGGGGTGGTGGAAGTGCTTCCGTCCTTTCCGTTTTATTATTAATACCCTACCAGGTCACTCGCTTTGGTGTCTGTGGATATGTTCCTCTGACTTCCAGATTCTACTTTTATGTAGTTCCACTCGTCGTCCTCGGAATCGTCTACTTCTCCTCCAGACTCCGCTATGATTTCATCTTTTGCCTCCCCTGCAAAAGACAATATTATTCAAAACCTGTCCATTCATTTCGCGATCCGGTCCAGATTTTTCGTACTGCGACGAGCTTTGAAATTTTGCAAAAGTTTTCTGACCAAATCTATCTTATTAAACGGTTACACATAATCCCTCTGAAATCTTCTAAAATATAAATAATGAGTTCGTCCATTTCAATTTAAGTAATTTTCTATTTATTGCTTCTCACCAAACCATATAAATGTTTTTCAAAAATTCCTTTCGTTTCTCTCAAAGATTATTTATGATCTCGAATGATGAGATTTATACATATTTAAATTTGTATTATTAATTTATACATAATATAAATATAAAACTATGAAAATATATCTTCTTCTTCTTATTGTTATTATTTATATGTGTTATTATTTGTATTCAAAGTCTAATTTATTTAATTTATTCAACTTCTGTGACGTACAGCACAGTTTACTCAATGCCATTGATATATTTTGTTTACAAATTACAATATTTTTACACTGAACATTACATATTTGATGGCGACTGTAATCGTTACTGTCTGGGAAAAAAACTCACAGGTACACCTATCTGTCATCTGCCCTAATGGTCTTCTAATGAAAAACCATGCCTATCAAGGAAACTTGACTATTTTGCCCCAAAGTTTCGACAGACGCGCATGTACGGAGAGAAGACTCAATTATCACCGTTATCTCTAGTTTTCCAATGCATATAGACAAAAAGCTTTCAGTTTCGCCGAAGTTATGAAAAGTAACCCCACCCACCCGGAACGTCATTACGTAATGTCAACTCCCTCTTAGCCGACAAATTAATCCCGTCAATAATTTTCTTTCGTGATTTTATCACCCTCGTGCAAAATTTTCAGAGAAAAAAAAAAAAATTCAAAAACTCCAACAATAACAGTTGCCAACTCTACCTAATTGAGTGCTGCGTTGCCAAAGCGACGACAGAATAACCCACGGTTATTGGGAAACGGCAAAGGATTTCCTCAGCGAAAACACCTCTCCCTCTTCACACCCTCTTCACACCAACCGATTCTGATTTTCAATTGATACGAAAAAGATTTATCTTCGGTGGAATTTCAACAAACTCTTTCGAATGTTCCGTGCAATACAACGCAGCACGATGAACTGCATATTAACTGGTTTAAAGTACGCTTGCGCGATGGGCTTATTCCCATTGCCAGAACACGACGCCTTCTCATGTTTAGCTCAACCAGTGTTCTGTTAATCAGAGAGTGGCTTAGGCTGTCCTCAAATTCAATTTATTCTCTATGTGCATTCGGACACAACACTTTAACCCAAACCCCGGCCAGATTCACTTTTTCCTCACTGGACTGTACCCCTTTCCACCCTCGAAAAACCCGCCTTCGACCTCTTTCTCATCAGGGATAACAATGGTTCCACGTTTTTTAACTTGATAAAAAGCTATCATATCATTTTTAAGGACGCAGTTATTCAAATTCTCATATCTTTTAAATTCTTTAGAAATTATCATCTGTAAAATAACTCCACCATCTTTTGTATTAACATTTAATAAATTCATTACGAGTTTCCCCGCCTGAATGAAGAAGGCGCTATAATTTATCCAAAAACTTCTTCGAAGTTTATATGTGAAGACGGTGCGGAAAATCGCTCAGACGAGGGAAAGGGGGAGAGATACGTGTTAGGGTTCGACTGAAGGAGTTCGAGGGAAGTTAAAATTTTATGTGCCATGAGGGCAGCGGCAAAGTCGACTGAATGGCTCTAAAGAAAGCGAGGGAGCAACCCTAAGAGAACTGTAATTTTTTTCAAAGGTGGAATGGAGATGAAAAAATAATCTGCGGAATTTTACGGTTCCTCGCTGACCTTTAGCAGTGAAAGGGATATTTGAGAAAGTTTTGCAAAAGAACTCGCGAAAAAACATTTAATGGGTGTGTAAATGAGGTCAATATTCATAGTCGCTGAATTAGTATGACGCCGTTGGAGATTTCTCCTTTGTCTATAATTTTCATTCATAATATATTCTACATTATTTCAACTGTTTCTTGAAGATCTATTAAACAGAAACATCGAAATGAAACTCCACAAGTGACCATTCCATAATGGCTGTCGCGCTCTGTCTTTTGTTATTTCCCGGCGACCGATCCGTTTCCTTTGCCATTGACCCCTTTATTTATTTGGCTAATTTCACACATTTCCCTGGCCGTTTTCACAACACGGAAAACCGGAATGTTTGCCGCTTGCCTCGCAGTAACCACGAGAAAACTCACCATCTAGAACGGGAGCACTTGGCGAAAACAATTCGGAGCTCGTCTCATTTTCATCTTTTTGACTTTCCAGTCCTTCCATCTGGCAGAGGTTCTGGGAAACTCTGGCCGCCTCCACGACATCAATGACGGAGCACAGTTCTGGAAAATTCCTGCTGGCATCCGCTGACGTTTTCTGCAAATGTTAAAAACCAGTTAAAGATTACGCGAGAAGTCTATGATTTTGAAAACTTAAGCTGAAATTGTAACTTTCTTCCCGAAGAAACCTCTGCATTTATATAAAATAAGACGACCGATAAAAAAACTTGAGAAATTCATTACTGCAGAAAAGGTAACTTTTGGTAACTAAAGTTACCCTTAGACAAATCCAGATGATAGGGAAAAGTCTTAAAACCAAACCAAAAACTAATAAAATTAGAAATAATTAAAAGAACTAACAAAATAACGGAAATAGTAATTCAATTAGCAACAGCAATACTAATCTTCTGCCCTTCGATAAACCATTACAACCATTGGTGAAATCACAAATTATTTTGAGAATGAATCTCATTGATAAAAACTGGAACCTGTGACAAAGTCCTGCTCGAGGACCGGCCGAATTGTAAATAAATGCTTCAAGCCATTTATAAGAAGGCAACCCTCCTGCCACTTCCAACGTGAATTCCCTAATTACACTCAACAATCAAATTAATTTGTAACTTTGAGATGAGTGGTCTTAAGTTATGCACACACTGATGAGGCTGTTGGAATGATTTACTTTCAAGGAGAAACCACTTCATGCAGTACCGTCCACGAGACGCCCATCGATTATTATTTTTTTTTTAATTAATTAGCGCTGACGTGTGTTTTGTCAACGCCTTCAACCTTATGCGGTACCAACCTTTTCGATTAAATCCATCGCCTCGTCGGGCGTTAATAATACACTCGGCTCTGCATTTTCGTGTGTTTTCATCGGTTCGCTGTTCTCGTTCGAATGGGTTTCTTTCGGGGTGAGTTCGGTGCTGAATGCCGGACACGATTCCTTCTCGATTGGAGATTCGACAATCGCCTCCTTCGCCTTTTCCTCCGCCTTCGAAATGGCATCTTCGTTGAAAATTAAATCCACGTTTTGGGCGGTTGCCGGGGACGGAACAGTTTGCTCAGGACTGCTCTGAGATTCATCCAGAAGATTCGCTTCGTTTTTCAAATCGAAGATCTGCCCTGCAAAATTCGGCCCCGAGATATCCGCCCCTTCTTTCCTGGAGCTGATTTCGTCCATGTACTTGTTGTTATCTTGGGTGAAATCGCAGGAAAAGTCAACGGGAGTATCGAACGGATTTACGTTATCCACCGGAAACCTATCAGACTTAGTATCGTATGTTTGATTCAAGTTATTGACTTCTACGGGTTTTAACTCTTCCGTAAATTTCACAAACTCATCTCCGAAGTCTTTGCTTTCTGGCCGCGTGAACTCTATGAGTTTTTCCGAATTCTCTTCCCCCGTTTTCTGCCAGGTGTCCTTCGAGAAGGGGTTTGTGGTTTTCCTGGGGAGTGAGCACGTCATCGACTGCGTCCACGTCCGTTTCGGGGCCCAAATCTTCGTCCGATGCGTTTTGTATGTCAAAGTGATTCCCGTTTGTCTCGAATACGCCGTTCATGCCGGGGTCTCCCAAAGGGGACTTCTCATCACTCTGGAAATTCGCTTCCATCATCGCTCCGTCCTGCTGTAAGATTTTCGGCCTGTGGCCGTTTGTGTCAATCGAAAGGTTTTTTATTTCAGCTGGATCCGTTAAGAAAATTACGATTACACTGATATTGTCGGTTGAATTATTTTTTTTGGCCAAATCGACGAGTTTTCTGGCGACTGAGTCTATCTGCCCTGTAAACAAAAAAAAATGGAATTAATACAACTGCTTGAGCACAATTTACTATAAAAATGGCTCGAACGATCTAATTATAAAAATATTTCAATAGCGGTTGTTTTTATCGGGAGTTAAAAATCTTCCTTCGACCAATATAATTATTATTCGCTTATCTCACAAAATCTGGCAAAATTCTTCTGTAAAAAGAAACACTGCATCACATTCCAAAATAAAGTACAGTAACTGCGGAACTCTTTACATTTCAGCTCAATGCTTTCTTCCGCAGCAAAGGCATTATAATGTTTAATGTAAAAAATCGTTTCAGAATGGGTCTTTCTGTTACTGTCTAATTAAAACTTGGGAAGGAAAACCGGAAGCAGACATTGCGAAGGCAGGAAAGTAAATTTGCCGAAGGCGTGGGTTTTGTCGTTACATCGAGCACTCGACAGAATAGCTCTGGTTGAGCAGACTGAATAATGAAGACACGGTCGGGGGAAAAAAGCAATGGAACCAAACCGCGGATTTTCAAGTGTAATGATTCGACCTCTATTAATGGTCTATTGACTCGAGAAAATATCGAGTGCACCAACAGTAATCGAAAATCATTGTTTTTTTTTTTTTAAAAGCGAAGGAACTCTGTTTCTCTACCCCCGAACGCCTCGCGGCACGAGACGTCAATAAAAATAATCACTTTCGGGTAAAAGTGGCGACTAACGGGAAAAAACACAATCACGGAATTATTTGCGGAATACATCTCCGTTTTAGTGAGACCATTAGAATAGATTTCCTAAGCCTTTTTTTTAGAACGATTCGCTACAAAAACCGGCGCTTGTAAGAGGGCAAATCTCTTCTTTTGATCAACCTTGGACAATTCCATAAAAATTACTTACAAAGACCGAACACACAGTGGGTTCTCAACACAAACATTTCATTGTAAGTCTCCTTTCTTAAGTATTTGATTCTATTATTCAACAAACATATGTAGGATTTTAACTGAAACAGGCTAAGTGTCGCGCAGAGTCAAAACAATGATGAATCGAGCACAATGATGTAGTAATATCCCCACAATGTAAAGGGCATAATAAAATACAATTAGATTGTAGATTTGTAAAACAATTTCACAGAAGACTCCAACTAGTCAAATGACTGGTAGAGCAGAAGTGCTAACCTTTCTTTCGAAAACTAAACAATGAAGAATACAGTGAATGTTGAAAAATAAATGCATGAACATTAAAGGGAAAGTCAAGAATTTTATAACGATAGGTTAGAGTAACATTGCACAGGAAAAAAATTCTACCATAGGTTTCGTATTTTAATGTTAAAAAATTTTGCTTTTGGAATAACGAAATTTAATAATTTTTGCTTCTTATATTTTATTTCCACAAAAGTGATATTTTTTAATATCCATGATACTCGGATGCCTTAACATCGTTTGAAATGCCGACTGGAGTGGATCATCGGTCCATTGTTAGTGTTGATTTAATTGCTTCCTGTGGCGAGCACTGTTTCCTAATATTAACCTTGTAAAAGGTGATATTTTCAGACTTAAATGTTAAAAGGTGCACTCAACAATGGGAAATACGGGGCACTGTGGGCCTTTTAAGTTTTTTCAAAATGTTATCCGTGATTAACAATTTCCATAGAAAATATAATTTTCACTTACTTATGCCCAACAAGAGGAAAGTTTTTTTTAAGTTCCTTTCAAAGATAATATAGGCTCTGCTGAAAAACAGAATTTCAGAACCCAATTCTACGATTCAAATTTTTTATTACTGTCAAACTCCGCTGTCATTTTGTCGTGACAAAAATTAATCCCGCTTTCAATATCTGGCAAAAGTGATAGGAAGACACCCCCATTCAAATTTTAATTAAAGTTAAAAACCCGACTAATTAGTCAAGTTCAAGGCCTGATTTTAGAAAGGAAACAACTTACGAAATCCTTTCGTGCACGTATTGTTTGAGCACCGGCAATGTTCAATGATACGGAAAAAAGCATTCACACTGTATCTTACAACTATTTTTTTTTATTATACAGGGAACAGCAGCGAAAGACACCGGGAATTATTACAATATCTTCGGTGTGAAAACGTGAGCCCGGTTCAGCAAGACAAACCGAGAATCAGTGAGGCATTCAGTGCAATCGGGGTAATGAAACTATGACTCACTTGGGGTTTTTGAACTTCTACCCCACCAACTGCGATATTATTCTTCTCTTACCAACAGTTTACCGCCATATTTTCCTGAACGAACTCAAATTTGCTTTTAAAAATTACACAAACAAAATCCATTCACTTACTTTCGATAAACATTTGACAGAAGTGTGAAAGGAAGCTTTTTCAAATGATCAAAAGCAAACCTCTTCTTATTTAGTCTGAGACAGTAAAACTGCAAGGGGAAACAACGTCTTCACTTTTTTCTGTTTGTGTACGCTTACATACACACACGCTTCTTTCTGGTTCCGTAAAGTCTTGGTTATAATATAGACCTAACAAATATATAATTTCCGTCAGGGACAGTGCACAGGTTGAAATGAGGAGTACAAAAGCAAATAAGTACAAAATGATGGCGACATCATTGACGCACATGTTTCTTGTAAAGTAAAATAATGCTCCCGCTAAGTAAAACCTTTACAATGACATAATGATTAAGTGTATATGTTACAAAGCTTTCTGAATAATCTTAATGTTTCTTCCTCGTTTTTACTCAATCTTTCTGGCAGTGTACATTTGTATCGATCTGAATCTTAACTGTCACTCCAGACAAATAATGGGCATTTTCATCTCTTCATAAGAAGCATAACAGGAGCTTTCTCTTTCCTCATTGAGAATTTCAAGCCTAAAAGGCCGATCTCGGTTTGTCCACTCCCTTTCCTTAATTATTACTTTATTTTAAATTTAATTAGGCTCTGCAGAAAACCTCCATAAATTCGAGAGACTCAAGTTCGACTAAATTTTGTGCTGGCGCTCTTCTGGAGAATTGACGACGTTTAAAAAAGTACAGTTAACAGAGTGTGATAACCACGGAACCATCAAATTAAGTCCACGAACCCCATAAGAAAATCAAGCCGTGACCACACCATTCACAATTAATGTATAAAACCTCTTATATGTTAATTAGATAGCTCTTAAAAATATTTTAGAGAAAAATTATGCCAATAAAAGTTTTATCCGAGCGCAAAATGTAAAAGGAGATTTCTTCACGTCTAAACTCCGTTCGGTCTCCAAAGCAATTAGTAAAGTCGCAAAAGGCATTTCTTCCCCTCTAATGATATAAATTAGTAAAACTTCGTCTCCCTCTTGCAAAAAATGTTTGCAAGGCTTGCAATTATGCAATGGCGAACATCTGCTTTAATAAGAATATATTCAAAGCTTGTCTATTTCTAGTTTTTTTTTTAAGTTGCTACTGAGCTGTCTTTAGCTTTAAAACTTCTTTGACAGCCATTGTTTTATTTCTTTTCCGTATACTGACTTCATTATCTATATTTATGTTTACTCCGGGAATTCTTTGCGTGTTTTAAATCAATGAGAAAACGATTGTTTCCACACTTTTAATGAAAGGCTCTCTAATGACCAATCAAACTGCATCGCACTTTTGTGAATTAGTCTTTATCCGAGCAAACTCCATCGGCAACATGGTTAGAGACTCTGAAAGTTCACAGCAACACTTCTCTTACAATGAATGATTTATTTTTTATTCGCACCCATTGAGTGCAATGCCATTTGAAAGCTTTCTATAATTTTTTATTAAATCTCAGTCTAGACCGAAACGAATAATATTCCATAAAACGGAGACCGAATCGCGCTTCTTAAAAAAACATTAAAAAACAGTAAAATAGTACTAAAATACTCCTTAATTATCATCGTAATCGAAAATGCCAGAGAAACTTCAATTACTATGGAATCATCGATATCACCAGAGACCGAAGTATTTAGCAAATGTATTTCTTTCCGCCCCTTTCTTACCCTCTTTTCTTTCCGGTTTAACGTTATCATTATCTGTTTCCCCATAACGACGAATACAATTTCCAAATAAAGGTGTCGGTAAACAAACCTTCATGATCTTAATGACCATTTAGAAACATTAGGGCCATGTGAAATCGAATAACAAAGTCAATAAAGAATAAAAGTCAGTTCTTCCATTTTTGGAAAACATTTGCCCTCACTGAAATTTTATATTACCTTCTCACCCGTAGTAATTACAGCGGCTTAAAAAGTGCAAAATGCTCCCATGAATGCCTTTTTCTTGTGGAGAGTAACAGAGGAAGTCAGATTTTACCAAATGATTTATCAACTGATGGTAACAAATGAAGTTCTGTCTCCTTCATTCGGGAAACGGTAGAATATTCCAAGTTTTAGTTCGAAATACGTCCTCGCCTTGGCATTATAAGGCAATCACCCAAGGCCTTCCACAAATGGAGAATACGCCCTCCCACGAGGGAGATGCGAGCTGCCATGTTCTCCCCCCCTGACAAGAATCATATTTCTGTCTAACAGAAGTGAGCACTACTTTTAATTAGATGACGCTATAATTTTTCTCGGTACTTTCTAGCGGGAAGTTTATTGAACTTTTTCTCTGACCCAAAATCCCAGACATCGTTTTCTTTCCTAATTGACAGGTTTGATGAAAATAAATTAATACTATTCGAATCATTTCCTGTAAAGTTCTCTGTACGCTGTTAAAGAAAAAAAAATCACTGCTTTTGTTTCAATTTTTTTAATTAGGTCTTTTATCGGAGTACTAACACCGAACCGAATCACATTTTGGAATCACGCTCGATAGTGCTCACAATTATTTTTTTAATGATCCGTAAATCGAAAACCACTGCCGCAGGTGAATCATTCCCCCGAAACACTACTCGAGGGATAGCTACTTCACGAATTTCTGGGGAAAGCCATACATCAAAAATTCTGTCCGGGGGAGTGAGACTCCACAATGACAGTAGTTATTATTGCTTCTAACTGTTTTGTCGCTTCCGGAAAACTGCACTGTTTTCCTTCAAGTGAAAAATAGCTCGGTCAGCGAATAAATTATACTTTGTAAGAGACTACGGCGTCCATCACGAAGCGATCCCATGCATTAAGATTTACAGTGGATGCTTTCAAAATAAATTTGAATGAAGTGAAGGGTGTGGCAATTTTTCTTTCAATTCATCTTCAATAAGGAAAACATTACTTAAAGCATTAAAATTCATGGGATGATTCATTCTTTCGAGGAAAGATCCCCAGAAAACCGAATCTTCCCAGTCCAGTGGCCCCATCCCTGGGGATCAAACAAAACCCCAAATTAATCTGCGCCAGTGTAAACAATTATCTAAGGCCGGAAAATCTTAACTGTCTTCGAGTTTTTGTATGAAGATGAGCAAAACTACTCAAATAAACGCATTAAAATTCATTAAGTGATGCAATGCATGAGAATGTGCTGCTAATGTGTACGCTTTCTTACTTTTTTGGTCAGTTTATCCGTCCGGAGGTCGTTAAATCCGCACCCTATGCATAGAATGCCTTAATTTATGCCTTTTAAGGCTTTCTTCGGAAAATCATCAGAGAAGTTCATTGGCATGTTCTTTTTTTAAAATAAAATCTATCCACTTTCCGCCTTTGGTATTTTTAAATGACAGCCTCAATTTAATATCACTAAAAAAGGTTTTTTTGTACTTGTTTGAATCAAACTTCCCCCAAACATGACATTGCTTAACGGATTTTTCAAAATCAAAATCTTGACTCCAACGCATCTATTTTTAAACCTTTTACTCACCACAGAATTTCCACCCTCACTGCGGGTTTTCCCCAAAAATGAGTGGCCCCTTTATCATAAATAAGCTCCGATAAGATACCAGAACGGACTTTATTAAAACTAAAGAGAATTATTAACACTAAATCGAAGCCATCTCATCATCTTCATGCATAGTTCTGACCTCAGTGTCGACGAACTATGGCGGGGAATACTCCCAAATGAAAGCAACAGTGAATCACTTGGGGCGAAGAAAAACCCCTCTTTTCTCAATTTTTACGACATCGACTGCTCCTCAGCTTCCCCTGCTGTATTTAGATTCCACAAAAACAAGATAAAACAGGAACCCTTTTTACCTTTCAAATACTGTTATCTGATTTCACTAGAAAACTCCAAAACGAAATTCCGGTGCGGCTGATCATTTAAATATTCCAATTGTGCATGAAGTAAAGATTATATTAATTATTACACCGAAAACAAATGTTGAAACATTCAGAAACATAAAATAAAAACATAGAAACCCTGAAACCAACACAATTCTTACAGAAACTGGCAAATGTCAGTTCGTGGACGTCCGCCGGACGCACACTTCAAACAGGACCAACGTAAGAAGACATACTTTTCCAAAGTTTTCATGAAGCGCGCGAGAGCAGCTTACGATGTGATCCCCCCGTGGGGAAACGTTAGATGAATGGGTTTATTAAAAGCTAATCAAAAGGAAAGAGGGACAATACGTAATGAAATCGAGGCAAAACTCAGAAGACAGTTGAATCATTCCCTGCCGGCTGTGAGTAAACTGAACAAGTTCGAGACTAATTTTACCCAAAAACCACGCGCACTGTATGATTCAAAAAAATTCAGAGGCGGAGGAAGATTTTCGAAAAATTTTTCACTTAAATATAATTAGCCACGATGTAAGCAAATTATCATCTTAAATCAGACTGCAATTCAGTGGTTTCATGTTTTCCCATGGATCAGTTGAAAACAAAATTTTGAAAAAATCCTACAAGGCGGTGATAACAAAATGGCAGACGTGAGCAAATTTTAGAGGGATCCTAAAAACAAACAGGAGAAACTTCTTGTCATTTATTTCTCATATTCTCGGATGATGTATATTTGAAAGGACAATTTGTCCATTGATTTTTTTCCTTTTTAAGCAGCTTAAAAGAACGTTACGTCCTACTTAAAAGCATCCCTTTCCTTTGGCCTTTCCGTTGTTTTTCCTCAAAGTGAGCATTCTCCTTTCCGGATGAGTAATGCATAGGAAATCAATAACCAAAGCAATGTCATTGATTTATGTTCGAATCAAGGCCACCAATAAGAGATTAAAGATGGAACTCATGCAGAGCTAACAACTATCAGTAAAAAAATTCAAATGGCAGGTGTAAATGAATTTCATATCTAAATACAATAATCACGGAATATTGTAATTTCCTTGAAATACACAACTGGCAAAATAGGGACGAAATCGGCTCGAGGAAAGTAAATGAAAAAATCGATTTCGATCTTTAATTGAGGTAGAAAAGGGAGAGGCACACTGACAGGAATCTCAAGTTAATACAGCTCTATGACAATACGTCCTTAATCTGAAGGGGAAAAGTGAACGCAGAATGACTACAACACGACTTGAAATTGGTTGTTCTGACTCATTTTCTGACTCACTTTATCACGCCTTTCTGGCTTTTCGTATGACTCCAAACATCACCGATTACCAATAAATCTCGCCCTAGAAATATCCTGGAAATTACTTTTTCAAATTCTAACGGAAAAATATACTCATTAAAAAAGTTTTTTAATATTAAAACCTCTACATTCATAAGATTTTCGAGAAGTCTTCTTAAAAAGATCAAACCAAAATACATTAAATTTGAGTAAAAATAAAAATCGATTGATAAAATCAATGTAATAATAATAACAACTTAATTAAAGTGTCAAATTTTGGTGTAATTTTAATATGAATCCTCGAGAGTCAGGTGTTATTACAAGTTAAGGTTGGATAACTTCGTAGAGTAACCACAGGAATGCAAAGTACTGCACAAACACTCATCGAACCAAGACTAATGCCCTTAAAAATTTTGCAAAAAAAAAAACGAAAAAAAATTATGCGGCTTCCTGAATTATTTCTCAGTGCAAAAAGAGAGAAACGAAAACACGAGTTTCGGTGCAACTTTAACAATGTATCGCTTTGAAATCAAATTTCAAGACATGAACCGGCACATTGAAAAACTCCTGAAACCTTTGCCCATTGAAAAAAAAGATGACAAGGAAATAAATGATCGGCACGTTCACCAAATTGATGCTATGAAAATATTTTTGCGCACAATTCCAATATCCGCCAACGTGAGTCGGATACTGTAATTCTATGAAACATAAATTTCGATGAACTTTAACGGGCTATCACATAGGAGAGTTCCCTCGTCGCCATTTAAAACCTCCATTTCCTCTTTAACATTGACAATTAGCAGAGTTAGGCCGCTTTCGAAAAAAAAGGGCCTTCTTTTTGAAACCGCCCGTTACTTCCAACCGCAATTAGTCGCTTTACAATCACTTTTGCAAGGTTCAGATTTAATCAATCTTTCCTGTTAAGGAGTTTTATTATTATAAATACCGAAAGAATTTTGATAAAATTTTCACTTCGTCCTCATATTCCGTTCTCGCTCAAAAAAAAGCTTGAAAAGATTCCAAAATGACTCCGTCTTATTCATATTTATTTCCTCTAATTAATCTTCGGGAAGCAGAAGAAATAAACTACATCAGAAATACGGGCAACGGGCGCACAGAAATGCAATTTGCTCCGGCCTGCTCTAGATCATTCTCACTTTTTGTTTGCCTTCAATTAACAGTTCTTTGCTCCCGATATGAATAATTATATCAATTCCTACTTTTATAAAGAATTTCGCTGCAATTTTCTCCCGTTCTGCTATGAAAATTTCGGGAAATTCGGCGGCAATAAGGATTATCTTTCAGTATTGGCATTTAGCCTCGAGTGAAAAATCTATTTAAATAGTATTTCGAAGAAAAAAAAAAAAATACATCAGAGATTGAATAGTCACGGACTATTTAATAAGACCGAGTGAAAAACGTAACAACCCATAAAGAAAAATACGATCACTTCACTCGGTGGTTTTGTGGCTCAAAATTACAAAATAAATGGGCGTTTGATAGGACCTGAGGCAAATTCGGGAACTCATTTTTTAAATTTTGCTTCTAATAAAATGCAGAACTTAGAAACTGAATATGAAAACGGGAGTATCTTAAAAAAAAACTCATCCACTTAAAGACAATACATTTTGCCGCCATTTTTTTTCATTTTTAAATAATTTCCAAATAAAATTTTATTCCAACTTCAGATATTGCATTACCATCAAACCAGCAAGAAAATTACCACATAAATATAAAACTATTTTCATAAAAAAACAAATCCGAAAAAGCAGAAAGCTCAAATATTTGTGCATAATCACAGAAGAAAAGTCATAAACCCACATCGCAAATGATGAAGTAACCAGTTTGAATCAAAATATTCAACATTTTTAATAAGAATAATCAAATCGAGTTTGTCGGATTTATAATTAATTAATTTATATCCTTCAAATCATTTAACCAACGCTAATTATTGTCGGTATTCGGTCACTCATAAGTGTATTTCCCCGTTACTCACAAACTCAATTCTGACTTTGAAATTTGAAAGTCCTCTTCGAAATAAACGCAAAAAATTCCACTAAAATTAAGAAACCTGGAATGAAATGGATAAGTCGACGAATAAATTTATAAAAAAAGGGCAACCATAATTTGAATTTAAATCATTTTTCCACTATCCAGGCAAAACGGTTCCGAGAACTGCTTCTATCTTACACTGACCGTGGCGAAAGTGCAATGCGATCTCAAGGTACAGTCATTTTTCTGCTTGATTTCTTTTATTTAATGTGCTTTTCAACTAAACTTCTGTTGACCCTTGCAAAGTTTTTTTTTACATATTCTAACTTACACCTGCGGGAAGACTGCAACGGTCCATGCACTTCCGCAATTTATCTCAGAGACTGACAATAATAATTAACAAAATTAAAATAAAAAAGAAGAGAAGCGATTCTATGCTCTGCAGGATTTTCTTTCAATGGAATAAACTGAAGAAACACAAAAGCGACGGGGTAATTGTAATCAAGCAGGAATAAAGTAAAGAAGTTTTCTTTTTTATTTATAAAGTTCGACTTTCTGGAAACGAGCCAAAGCACTATTTTTGCTTATGACGGAAGAAAATATTTCAACTGTTTATATTGTCAAAATTATTCCGAATTTACCTTCCTTTTCGGGTTCATTTATGAATGAGGACCAGTTTTCTCTGATTTCCTGCGGTATATTTGATTATTTGTCATCGTAATCGAAAGCAAATGGTTGGGGAATAATTAAAAATTTTCGGAAACATCCCAAACTAAACGAATGCTTAAATGAAAGAATGCATGATTTTTTTAGAAACCTCTAAAACATATGTAATCTCTTTTTAAATTAATACGAAGAGTAAAAGCTTCAAAGCTTATGTGTCTGACAAAACATATGAATTTAGATTGATTATTTTTTTTAAAATTGAAAAGCACTAAAATACAAAGATTTTAATATGGCGTTGCAGCCTTCTTGGAAATTTATACTCGTGAAAAATATCTAAATTTGAGCTTGAAAGCATTATAATTTAATTCTCAAATAAATTGCAAGCGCGAACTTTTAATTCTTTAGGGATTGGTCAAATGACTGGAAATAATTACAAAACTTAGATAAATGCACTTCAAAATTTAAAGTTACACTAGAAAAAGTTGCGAACTACAACCAAAAACCATAATTAACTATTCGTCACAGAAGCCACGAAGGAAATCACTTTAAATTAAAAAAAAAACCTAAAAAATCAGAAGAACAACCGAACAAGCACCCCGATTTTCAATTAGTCCTTAGCTTATGCCCCTGCAGGCCTACTAAGCAATGAATCAATAATCATACTAATAAATGACTTTTGGAGCGGAAACTATAAATACGAAAACCACCGCTTACTTTTACCATTGTGCTTCCAAATGGCCGAATTTGGCTTAAGCAAAGCCGACATTTGGAGTGCACCAAAGATCCGAAGTTTCTTTTTTAAAATATACGATAATTATACCGAAAAAGTGAATTACACCAAATTTAATTGTTGAATTATCAAAGTTCATGCATGAAACCCTTAAGATTATTCAATTTATGACAAAATTTGAGTCCTCTACTCATAATCTTCTGCCATGTGGGTATTTTGTATTTGGAGTGAAAAATTATGAATTTATGAACATTGAGGTTTCCGTGTGACAGGCTCAGAACAAGAATTGGGAACAATTAAGTTTTAATTACTTTTCCGTATAATTTTTTAATGAAATTTCAATGCAATAATTGAAGAGCACGATTTTAGATACGAAGAAATTAGAGACCGATATGGTCTGTTTAATAAGTTTGAAATTATTTTTCAAGTTCAATCGTTTACACCTTCATCATAATTATAAAATCCTCATCAAATGAAAATTAAAGATAATGTGAAGCTTATCGCCGAAAGACATAAAAAAATTAATAAACGCAACTTCTTTTATCTTGATCGTTGAAGCCCAATGTAAAAGACAAACCCTTTTAAAAGCCCACAGAAACAGCTTGATTAATACGATATTTCCTAAAAAGAGCACAATATATAAAATTTTTGAAAACCATTTGAGTTGGAAGAAGGCTTTTTTCTGATTATGAGTAAAACAGTGCCGTGCGAAAATTTTTGCGTTAAGTATATTAGTATAGTTCATTTAATGAACCTCGTTTAACTCTACCGGTGATCTTTCGAACACTAATATTCCATTTCGCCAAAATTTAATGTTCATTCGATTTATACTGAAGTGTTCGCTTTCAATAAAGAATTTCTTTAATACGATAACAATATTTACTGTAAATACATTAATAACAGCCTTATTATTTAAGTTTTTTTACGGTTATTTCAGTTAAAGTTGGAAATTTTTGAAAATTTAACGTATGAGAAAAACGAAATTTTCCTAAACCACGCCTAAAGCGTAATTTTCATTTCAAATTTTTCAAAGTCTAAACTTAAATTTTCTCTTTAAAAAAAAAACAGATATGATTCCTTTATTAAGGTGGATCTTTATGGAAGTATTACACTAACCTTTTACCCCAATAGAAAAACTAAAATTAAAATTTTTTCTTACTAAAATCAACACCGAATCAACACTCACTCGCGAATAAAATTTTTTAATGGCCGTTCAGATACGGACTGTAATTTCTTTCTGCATGTCCATCCCCACCTTCGAATGCACTCAATGATAGGCCATTATTGTTTTTATAAATCTAACATATTATTCTTTTTCCGCTAATCAAGATTTTAACTTATAAATTTAAGCGAGACACGTAAACAATTTTCAAAATAATAATAATACACCCGCCGAATATTAACTGTTATGGCAGGGACTACTATTCTTTGTTAAATACAAAAGAAAATAAGGAAAATCTGTGAATGAGTCGCTTAGTTATGGGACCGGAAACATTTAAGAACTCTAATAAAGAAATGCTCAAGTTTTACTAATCTCACTTTTTCTAAATGAAGGTTTTGACTGTTAAATTTGGCCTAATCATAACTGAAATTTTCGTATTTTCAATTAAAATTTTCTGTATATTTCAACGCGGTCATATACGATCTTGTAAATACGCTATTCTTTGGAAAAGAAAAACCGTAAAAATTAATTTGAATTCCAAGAATGTATTTTTATTCACACATTGGCCCACGGTTACCTTTATAGTCTATTTCAGAGAAGTTTTGTAACCTTAAACAGAAGTTCATACCGGAATATTAAAAAGTAGAAATATTTTCTACCTTTTATTTTTAATTTTTTACAAAAGCGTGCAACTTGAAATTTTGTTAAATTCATCTTTTTGGTGTAAATTATGTTTTTTTTTTGATTGATTTATATATTTGACAAGATTTCTAGTAATAAAATTTATAGTGTAGTGACTCCACTCCCCCATTCACACTCTATGGTTGTTTAAAACTGTTTCATTACGATAGGATTACTTTTCTTTATATTCATATTAATTTTTTCACAACTTTGACCGCATCTACGAAATATAATATTTTCTGTAATGTTAGAATAAGTAACAAATTTTCCCACTGGGGAAATTTATAGCAGTACTGTTAGTCTTTCAGCCATAATGATTTATCATAACTGCCAAAAGAACTTTATTTGTGAATCCCTGAGAATTTTTTAACTGTTGCTTTAAGAAAAGCAAGGAAACCAGAAGCTAGTATGAATTAAATGTTAAAAAATAAAAAAAATATTTACCTTCATGCTTTTTCACTTCAAAATAAACTGTTTCTATCACTTGATGAGGCTCTACAACATCCCAGAGACCATCACACCCCATCACAATAAAATGCTCAGTTCCTTTAAGATTAACAACACGAATTTCTGGTTCTGCACTGATGTAAGGCTTCAGTTTTTTATCTCCAATTGCACGGGATATAGCCAATAAGCCATTGACACGGAATATGCTTTGATTTTTTATTAAAAACCCCCCCAACTCTTCTATTCTTCTTCTTTCATCTAATCTTTCTGGTTTGTGAGGATCCACAAGCATTACATAACTGTCCTCACTCACAAGCATTGCCTGGGAATCTCCCACCCAAGCAACTGTGAGTTTCTTTTCTGATTGCTCATGAAGAATTGCCAATGCAGCTGTGCCACAATTTTCATCCTGTGGAGTAAATAAAAAAATTAAATATTTCTATCAAAATAAAGAATACAAAAAATTAGTACAAAATATATACCTTTGAATTATACTTAAGTTCAGTCTTTTCAAAGGCCTGACGAAAGGCTTGAACAGGATCGGCAGGATAGTATTCACTTTCTGCTAAAAACTGATGCAAGTGGGAAACAGCATAACATGCTGCTGTAACTCCACTATGCCCATCAAAAATCCCATAATATCCAGCTTCAGAAGCATTTTCAATGCGATGTAATGTGTTAAATTTTGGCAGACATATAAGGCGATCTTCCATTCTTCGTCTTGTATGCTTTGTAGAATGTGTTGAATAGTATACTTCTTTAACAGGACCTGGAAGACTGCTTAATTTTTCATTGTCTAAATATCTCAGACATACTTCTGATATTTTATTATGTGTCCTCTTGTTGAGTTCCAATGGTGTACAAACTGAAAAAATAAAATTTTTTACAAATTAGATCCAATTTTAAATTTACAATTGCTATGTAATTTTTTATAATTTTAAAATGAAAATAACTCACCTTCCTCAGGTTGCTTTCTTGCTTCATTAATAAATTCTTCAACTGCTATTACTGTTAAAGGTTCAACTAAACTCCTTGGACATTTTCTGTTGAAAAATAAATTGAATTCATTTAAATAACCATAATATAGTCAATGTTTTGGCAATTTCTCTAATCAATGATAAACACAGTAAATACTACTGGTTTGATTAAATGTATATATGACACATTAAAAATATTTATAAAAATTTATTTCAATTAAATTACCTCTCTGTAAGATAATTGACACAGGACAGCATAACTTCCCCAACAAGTTCATCAACTGATAAATTATAAGGATTTACTCTGACAGGCATACAGTCTTGTATTTGAGACGTTTTAGCAAATTCTTCGAAGAATTGCCGGTAGACACAAATATAATCACCATGAGCCATGGTATAAACAATACACAATATTTTCACTATAAAAACAAAATTATTAAAATCTCAAAAGGACAGATCCAACATGTTTTTTACTTTAATTTGTAAAAAATTAACACTACACAACGTTGCAGAATTCATTGTGTTCATAGATAATACAAATTTATCCCTCCGCACCAGTATAGCCAACATAAACATTTAGTCATTAGAAATAAACATTAATTCCTTCTGAATGTAAAAGTCCTGTCTTTTCTTTTTTTAAAAATTAATGTATCAAAATTAGACGTTTTAACAATAATAATTTATCACTTACTTTTAATGTTTTTCATTGAAAAGGAAATTTTTAAGAATCATTTCCGGTGTCTAATTTTGACTTCCGGTGTAATATTAAGTCGCCATTTTAGCGACGATTGCGATATTTACGGAGTTTGTGTAAATTTTCGTCGTTTCCGACGACAGGGAGTTCGGTCTCCCTAAAACTTTATTTGCTTTTTATTCTTTCTGCTTTCATTTAATTAAATTAAAAAGTCTTCGGTAGTCATTTGACGTTTTTTCTATTGCCAGTTGTCGATAATCATGGATTTCTAAAATGAAGGGTCTGAAGGTTTTCGTCGCGTCTCCATGCGGAGAACTTATCTCGAACAAGCTTGCTGTAGATGTTAGAAGATTATTCTGTAATGGAAAAAAAACCAAATGGTCGTTCTCTTCAGCCTCCGTTGAAGGCAGGAGGAACTGAGAATAAGAAAAGTTTGGGTCAGTGTCATTGCTGAAATCTAAAAACTTTTCAAGGTCAGAGCTTTATCTATAAAAAAATATCTATTTTTATACTTCCAGATGCCAACAACAAACCATTTGGTAAATACTCGAGACGTCGTGAATCAGGTGGCTATAACAACCCTAAAAATGAACCCCCAAGGAAATCCAATCTTTACAAAGGGGCAAAATTTGGTGATAAGAAACCTAGACCTCGCAACCAGTATTATGGCTGTGGAAAGGAGGATTCCAAGGTAAAAACACTAAATAGCGCAGATGAAGTATCCACAGAGTTAAACATTTTTAAAATATTATGTAATATTTAGTTCTGTATAGATTTGAATCTAAAAACTTCATTTTAAAAAGTTAATTTAGCTCTCGAAATCACATTAAAGGATCTTACCTAAGCTCTATAAATTTTCTCTCTAGGTAGTAGAACAAGAAAGCCCAGAATATGGGTCTGTTTTTACTCCTGGCAGCAAAAAGCAGAATTTAAATCATCTGCTAAATTTTCATTACGCACCAATTGTAACCAGTAGCAATAGCGGTGGTTGGAGCAGGAGTGCACACCAGAACTGGTTTTCAACTCAAAAACACAAATACAACAAGGAACATTTTTTACAAGCCAAGTAAATTCAATTTTTAATACACTGCACTGAATTGAGTTTTATTTTAATACTTATTTTCTGAATAATAATGTTAATTTTTCAGTTGCCAGTTTGTGGTGAAGCAGAATTATGATTATTCTCCACATTTTGTTGATCCTGATTTACTTGTGGATTGGAATAGGATTGAGCAAATTGTAAGTTGAAAGATTTGAATTTAATTTTATATTATATAAAATATGTCCATTTAAATTTTTCATCAACAGAAATTTAGTGGAAATCTAATTTTTTTAAAATTGCTTTTAATTTCAGAGGCTTAAAACTGGTGCAATGATTTCCTGCCCAATATGTTTGGATGTGCCAGTTGCTTCAAAAATTACACGTTGTGGACATGTATTCTGTTGGTCCTGTATTTTACATTATTTGGCTTTATCCGATAAATCCTGGAGGAAGTGCCCCATTTGCTTTGAAGCTGTTCATAAAAATGATTTGAAAAGGTATAATAAATATCAGGATTTTATATATTGATAAGGCTGCTGGTCAAAAAAAAATTATAAATAATTTCCTATTGAAAAATTACTTAGATTGAAATGAACTCTTTTTCCAGTGTTGTCACTTTGGCATTTACTCCTTACAATGTTAAAGAAGAAATTACTTTCAAACTAATGAAAAGAGAAAGAGGTTCACTGTTACCTGTACCAGTTGAGGAATGCCACAGAAAAGCTATTACTGGATTACTCTCTCTTACGGAAACTGAAATTGACACAGTTTACTCAAAACTCTTGCTTGCAAAATCTGAAGATGTTTTATCTATAATTCAAATGGAAAGAATAGAATTGGAAGCTCAGGCATTGGAAAATAAAGATTGTCCTGAGATTTGTTTTATTGAGCAAGCTTTGGAATTGTTAAATGAAAGAGAAAACCTTGTTAAGAAGTCAATGGAAGAGGAAAACACCTCACAAAACACTCTGAAGAAAGAACCTGAGGCTGACCTTCTTGAAAATAATCTCTTTGAAGAATTCAATTCTAATTTACTGCTTCATGACGAAGAGGAAGTTCATCGCGTAAGGAACGAAAGCTTGAGCAGTGAAGGAGGAACTACAAGTGAAGAAGAACACCAAAATATAGCAGTGGAGGATTTGGAAGTTTCCAATAACAACATATCAAGACCTTTTTATTTTTATCAGGGTAAATAAAAATAAACTGATTCACTCTATTTTATTTTAAGGTTTTTAACAAAAATTTTGTTTTAGCTTCTGACGGACAGCATGTTTACTTGCATGCTCTTAATATTAAAATGCTGGAAATGCAATATGGGAGTCTAGAAAAATGTCCCTTGCAAGTGTGTGGAAACATCATTGAAAAAGAAGTGGGATCAATGACTGAAGGACTCCGCAAACGACTGCGTTATTTGCAACATTTACCGTTAACCTGTCAATTTGAGGTGGCGGAAGTAAATCTGTCTGCTTACATTTCGGACGAGGTATTGGCCAGTTTTAAGGGACAGATTGAAGCTCGCATTAAGAGACGAAATCGCAGAGCGAGAGAAGAAAGGCAGAGAGAAAAAAAGATAAATGAGGAAGTGAATTTGAAATGGGGCAGACGACCGCCTCCTAAAATTAGGATTGAGTCACACAGACAATTTCCTCTATGCGGCAGTAGTTCAGACGAAGTTCTGTAAGTTCCAGTGTTTTATATATATTAATGTTGTTGAAGTGATTTAGTTAGTAAAAAATAAATCTTGTCCAGGACGGTTTTTCCTCCATCCCCACCCGAATCGAACGTCGTAAGTCGCAGTCAATCTCTTAACAGCTTATCATCCGTCTCTACAACATTAGAAACAACTACCGATACAAGCTCTGCAAATCAGTTTGTCACATCCTCTTCCCTTGACTGTACTGGACCATCCTTTGCTGAGGTCAGCATGGAAATACCATAAAGTCACATGAAAATCAATCACTTTATTAAAAACAATTTTTTATTTGGTAGATGCTGAAAGAAGGCACGAGCCAGCGTTCTAAGTACAGATTTCAGAGTTCTGCGCCCAAACCGGAGCAATTTGTAGCTCCCCAAGCAGTTGACAGTGAGGGTGAGTTGGATGGTTACGTTCCCGTGCCGCAGTTTCGTCAGAGCTTCAGTGACGCCATTGCTATGGCCATAGAGAAAGCGGAACATGCTCAAGGTAAGTGCGGGGAAACAATGGAAGAGTTGAAACTATTCGTGGACACTAACAACTCATTCATTTCAGAGGATACAACCGGGAGAAAGAAAAAGAAGAAAAAGCAGAAAATTTTATTCGTCACTTGTATGGCTTGTTCAGGAAAATGATTTCGACGACATGAGAAAACATATAAACTTGTAATTATAAAACCATCTTTTAATTATCTCTATATATATATATATATGTTATCATATGTTTTACGAACCCCCATTTAGAAAGTCAATTAAAAGGGATAAAGGAATTAAGTAACTGGATTTCTTAATTAACATATTGCACAATAATATAAAAAAATCTTGAAACTCAGAGTCAAGGATTTATAAAAAAAAAAAATAAAAATTCAATTGGTTTTACTCTCTTATTTTGTTTCTACGAAAAGTTTGCAAAAAAAAAATTAATTAAGGCGATTTGTTAAAAAAAAATTATATATTAGTTTATGTTGTTTGTCATTTACTGATCTTTGAATTAAAAAAATATGTTTTAGATTACAAAAAAAAACTTAATCTAAAAAAAGCCCGAGGTTTGGTTTTTTCTGATTTATTGCTTTAGTACAATATAAGTTATAAAATTTCGTTTTTGATTTAAATTACAAAAAAAAAATGCTTTCAACTTCAAAAAAAAAAAAATAGGATCCAAAAGATATTAAATTCCTTTTTTTCACTTTTAAAAGCAGAAATACAAAGTCAACAATCTAAAGTCATATCAGTGTTTCTGTGAGAGTATTTCTTCTAAAAAATGTTTATCATTACTTTTTATTTGAAAAGTGAAGAGTAAATTAAAAAATGCAACCGATTATTATAAATTATGTAATGAAATAATAATATTTAAGTGTGCTCTCGTTTATATAATTTTAATTTATGCTTCGTTAGAATCGAGTTGACTTTCATGACATTTTGGGTTTTATCCGTCATATATATTTTCCAATTGTAGTTTTTAAAGTGGACTGCTCTTCTAAAAAATCTATTTTAGTTAATCGGAAATTTATTTACAAAAACAAAAATCAAAATAAGTTTACAATCTAAAAACCTGTTGCCCTATAAACGGAATTTGGACTGTAAAAATGAACTCCCAACTTCAGTTGTTTTGATAAAAAAATTGATTTTAATTGAAGCTGACTTTCAAAAATTATCAAAAGAAGAAAAGGGATGACGACTCATTTGATAATCCACTTTAAATTCGTTGAACTGTGACACGATTAAACATGGCGCTTGTATTTTTTTGATTTCATTTTTTTTTCTTCTTTTTCATTTCTCCAATCGAAAATAAATGTTGTGAATAGGAATTTCAACGTATACGTCCATATTTAATGGACTTGTTCTAGAGAGTTTTGATTGAAAGTTTTGAACGAAAAGTTTTACAAAAAGATAATAATAATATACACAAATTAGTTGTGTATTTAAAAATAAATGAACGAACAAAAAATTAAAGGCAATAGTTGAACATTATGTTCGTACTTTAATGGGAATGATTAGGAATCGACATGAATAATTTTTTAGAAGTTATATATGAGTATTTGATTGTTTCTTTGGTTTAAATAATGTAAGATGAAGAAGAGCCTAATGTGGATGAAAATATTATACGAAAAGATTATAATTTGTTTAACAATATTGAAAAATATAGAATCTTTGGGTCTAAATTCATGTGAAATTTATATAGTTTTTCCAACTTATGTTGTATAATTCTGGGATGTGAATTTCGTAAGTTTTACATATGGAAAACTGAATGGGAAAATAATTGTTTTAATTCTAAAAAAATCCATTAAACATCAAAGAGCCAAATATATCTGAACAACCCTAATGCAGTTTTTGACTTTTTGAATTGTAAAATAAATATTTGGCTCGGTAAAACTGGAATGGATCAGTAAGAATTATTTGCATTCCATCAAGAAAGGTCAGAAGAAGTGGTAATTAATGAGGAGAAGATGAAATGCAAACAAAAACATATTTGGTGGTGCAGTGAGTACGTGCAGACACTAAAGATACACAATTGGCAATGATAATTCAGTTTTTATCCTTTGGAGAAATATCGAACCATTGAAATTAAAACCAGACAGAAGACATGCAAAGTTAAAACACTATCAATATATAACATTTTCATGTAAAAATGGAGGCGAAAAAACTCGTAGTGAATTTTAATTGCTTATTAAGATATTTAGTGGATTCAAATTCTGAGAGAAACGGGAAATTCATTCACATCCGAATTGTACAACAGAAAACTCCGTAAAGTGACAAACATTATAGAAAGGGGATGAAATTACCGAATTAATGGTAATAATACTTAAATAGTGTTGGATTTTTGACTGAAAATGCATTCGCGCATGTCTGCCGTCTTAACAGCGACGGTTTCGAATGAAACTGGAAATCTCCGGAAGCACAACCTCTTTCCAATCTGAATCGAGACTTTTTGAAGGAAAATGGATAATAACCCTTCGAATACAGAAAACTGAAAGTGTCATTCTGTTAGCAACAAATTTTGGACATAAAAAATTTCATTATTTATACCCATCAAATGAAATTTCTACATAATTCCTATTTCAGATTTTAACCCTTTGCGGTCGTATGTCTGCTCTCAGCCACCACAGCAAGGAACTATACTGTATAATAACGAATCTTATACTGTATGCATTCCTATATCAGTTTAATGCCTAATAAACCTTTTCATCAACTAATACAATTGGAGATAACAAAATTTAATATAAACAAATATACATTGTATAATTCCAAAGAATATTTTATAAATTGTATTTAGGAGTAATTAGAGATTCTCTCTTGTTAAAATATGACTAAATATTATTGAATATTATGTATATGTATCCCTGCTCTTTCCAAAGAAATTAATTCCGACCAATAGATACCCATCACCAAATTTTATACCACCGCAAAGGGTTAATAGTAAACAAATCTCAACCCCGTTTTCATCGAGAATACCTAAAATTCACACATTTTATAAAACTTTATTTTCAATTTTTAAGAAAATAAATAACCCTTTAGCGATACAGAGCATTAAAAAAATGAACAGGAGAAAAATTATAGCAATAGAAAAAATGGTTCTGTGCCTAGGACGTCGGGCGTTAACGGGACCAGATTGTCCTACAGGACAATTTAACCTAAATTTGAGCCGCCATGTCTCTCTGAAAATTTCATACATAAATCATGAAAAGAAAATTGCTAATGTAACTGTTTTTTTCTTTAGTGGAAACAAAAGGTAATTTTTAAAAGAGGAGAAGAAGGGGGTTGGAGGCTTTGATGTAAAACAATCAAACAATCTGAAACCTTTTGCTGCTATTTCTTAGGATTTCCGCCTGAGGCCTCCTGGGAAATCAAGAACTTGGGACGAAGTTACGTCAACAAAAACTCTACGGTGCAATGAATGTTAGAAAGTCGGTTGAAACAAATGACAGAGCATTACATCCCACCTTGAAGAAAATCCATCTCCGTCTCTCGGCTCTCGTGTTTCTTCTTCGATGTTCGTCTTTCACCTTTTTTATTTTCCCGTTGGCTTTGTCTTTTCTTTCTGACTGCATCCTCCCCTGATATGTCAACGCACGTCAATCAGTCGCGAACGCTGGAGAAATTGGAAAAAATAAAAATTATGATTTCGTTATAATGTGAGGTGTGGAAGTGAACTTATTCGAATTTAAAAACTGAGGATTCTTCACTGTGTTAAAATATAGTTCCCGTGGGAATTTTTTAAAACCTTCCGCTTTCTCCCATTTCCTTCCCCGAAATAAATTAGAAATTCGTGCTCGAATTTTAAACTCTTTATGCCAAAAAATAATAGTTTTGATTGTAATCGTAGAGAAAATATATACAGTAGTGCTCAAAAGTATTTTGACAATATAAAATTATTCGTTTTCTACCCGTAAGAGTTACTTACAAAGTGAAAGTTCATTAAAATGCTTTACAAAATTTTATAAATATAATATTAATTAAATAACAT